>JACGTP010000888.1:0-16314 GCA_023678845.1 Mischocyttarus mexicanus
GATGGCCGTCTCGTTTTTCATTCCTCTCTTTCTCTTTCTCTTTTTTTCCCTGGCAAAAAGTAAGGAATTATTTTACCTCAGAACTCTGGACAATGCTGATCTACGGGAGAAATCTTGTTAGAACGTCTAATTGCGTTCCATCTTTATACAGCTTTACTTATGCCAACTGTCCGACATTTTTTTATTATGGCTTACGTCTTAATATTTTATACAGGCTTGAATAATTAAAATAATTTTTTTTCTTTTATCTCTCTTTTTTTTCTTAATTTAAACGAAACGTCAATTTCGCAAAAATTGCATTCCCTTTGAGGCGATGCTGCAGCAACAACAACAACAAAAGAAAAGAAATGAAAAGAAAAGAACAAGAAAGATCTTTTTTATAAAGAAAAGAAAAAAATAGAAGAGAGAAAGGTATATATGATAAATCCTATTCTACCGTAAATCTCTTTCTCATATTTCGGATGTAACTTGTTTCAAAAAATAACAACAATATTTTTCTCGACACAATAGAGAAACGTGATTCGGAATTTTTCAAAAATCTCTCGCCGTATAATGGATCGTTTTGATCACGCGACTCTAGTTTAGCTTTCCCATCTCCTCTTCCTCTCCTCTCCCCCCCCCCCATGGTTCTAGTTAATCCCGACCGTTCTTCACTGTTATCGAATTGCTGTTACGTCCCTTGTCCCATTCTCGTTGAAATCTCTAAATCCCAAAAGAGGCTGAGAGGCTGAAATTTTAAGTCTTCGGAATCGTGAGAACGAAGGAACTACGAAATAAGGAAGGGTACGCGTGCCGTAGTTGTCCCTCGCGTATTTTACATTTCGATTGTAAATGGCAAAAGCAGTCGGCGCAAAGCTTCGCGGATCTTTCCTTCCTTTGCCGAAAGAGAGAAAGAGTAAAAGAGAAAAAAAATCGATGAGAGGCGGCGGGAACGGGAACAACAAGGAAAAAGGAAAAAAGGGAAAAAGGGGAAAAGGAAAAGGGTATGAGCAAAAAGACGTTGAAAAGACGGTGCAAAGCCTCTAAAGCAGCATGGAAAGTGTGCTATGGAGTAGAGTTTTGGAAGAGTCGAGATCGTGTTGGCGCAGGAAACGAGAACTATGGCGCTGGTAGAAGGATGAAGGTAAAAGATGAGAAGAAGAAGAAGAAGAAGTAGGTGCGGAGGAGTGAAAGGGTGGTAGATGTTTTATCCGAAAATGGAGAAAAAGAGAAAGATAAAAGAGACAAAAATAGTGAAAATAAGTATAGCACGTTTCTGGATGAGAATCCCTAGTCGGTGTAGACTTAGCTTAAGTACGTCAGTTTAAGTCCAAGGTATCGTACTTGTCTAGATATATATATATACGACGAACTGTGAACTATCCCTCGTCAAGTTCTTCTACTTTTCTCGTTCTCTACGCCCCACCTCACCCCTAGCCCCCCATTCCCACTCTCATTTCTCCGTTCTTATACTTCGTCTTATGTTTGAGCTAGTGGGCCAACTTCATTGGTAGTTTATTTCTTAACGAGTCGAAACGATACTTGGACGAGTTATGTAGGAGTTACTCGTAAAGAAAGTCACGTGAGTGTCGCAAAAGAGTTCACAATTCAAACTTTTTTAAGAATTTGTTGATGTTAGGCAGCCTGTGGTTGATCGTCCTGTCCAGTTGTAATAACTTCTTTAACGATTTTCTATCGAAATTTTTTGATAATAAGATAATAGATATCTAAAACATTATCAAACTCTTAATTAAAGTTCAGATTTATTACAAATTATCGGTTATTATTGGTTTCCTGATATAGGATTATTATACCCCAATTTCGATCATTTTCCACCATTGTATTTGGTAATTATTCAAGTGATTACAATTTCGATAATTTCAGTTTCCATCTATCATATTTAAATGAATATCTATGTAATTTAATACCGCAAAGTTAATTTTATCGAATTTAAAATATATTACACACATTCATTTGGAATTTATTTATTGGATATTAAAAAGATAACATTTATCTTTGACTAATAATCTGTATTTGAGATATTATTAACCACTGTCAAATGAGAACGTATTTATATTATCGTGTTTTTGTCTGACATCATATACCGTGGTTTAAAATATGTAAGACTAAAGAACGTTAGTTGGTTATAGCAAGAACGATGAATTAGATTTCGTGATGCACAGTGCTTAATGGTATCTTTAACCAAAGCTGCAAATATAATGGAGTTTAATGAATTGAAAGAAAATATTTTCTATACTTCGCAGAACCGCATTTCGCGAAGAATGAATTTTTATTTTGATTTTGATATTTTAGTCTTTCCAAATAAAGACACAACTTTTATTTAAATAATAGAATTGATGAATTAAACCAAAGTTATAAAAGGTGCTTTCAACTATCCATATTCCTCGAACATTTTTATTTTTTACGATTTACGAACATTTTTCAAAATGATATTTTTTTATTAAACAATCAATTGAAGATGCAATTACGTTGCAACAATTCGAGGGATTTTAATATAACAAATTTCGATGAAAATTTTTGATTCTATATTTTGCAAACGATGTTTTCGTTTATGTTGCATGTTCATGAAACTTTCTAAAAGATAATACAGAGAATTGTTTTCCTTGGATATAATCCTGCGAAAGGATACCTCAGAGGCAAGTTTCCGAGTGTCCTGTTGTTTATGTTCCCGGGCCTTATCGTTAAGACGTAAGTAGTCGGTTGAATAAATATAATCGTGCGATAAACCGAGAAATAGTTGAAATATATTCCGTTAAATATCATTTCAAACGGAGATGTTTCATTCAAATAACCGATTTGCACGCTAATTAACTAAGTTAAACCTTGGATTAAAAGCGACATTATATTCGTAGTTAACTTTGGATCTAACTTCTAGTAAAGATTAAAATAAGTACTTAATTTAATGAGATATAAAATAAAAAAAAAGAAAGAAAAATTACTTAAGTAACTCACGTTTTTCTTCACGCTATTCCATCAGAACTTGAACACTATTGTGAAGATCCTTAGAATAGAAGTAGTTCGACACGCCTCTATTTTCGTCGAAATTCTTTCCTTCCACAAAGAATAGAAAAAGGGGTACGAATGCGCGATATTTTCTCGAGACTCGACATTACTTCCAACGTCACGTACTTCCCTTCTATAGTTGAACACAGTTACATGTACACACACACACTTACGCGTTACTTACATTTGTACGATAAGTCCAGAGAGAATCGACGATGGCGTTCTCTCGAAGAAAGCAAAAGGCGGTCTCGTCGTAAGACGGGAATCGTGCTAGGCAGAATTATACCACGCTCCTGGGATAACGGACACTTAATTTTCGTGGCGCACTGTTCGGAAAGGAAGGCTTCTGGGGGGTCTTATTTGGTGCTTCGCTAGAGATTTGCGACGTTCTAAATGACAGCGCACCGCGAAAGTTTATTGTTAGGTGAGCCGAAGCAAGGGGGGTAAAGGTTCTTACTCCGCCTTCCTTTTCCTTTTCCTCCTTCTTCCCCATCCCCCACTCGCCATCTCTTTCTTAACCCACGAGTCCCTACTCCCTCTTTTCTACCATTCTTCCCACCTCTCAGAGATCCTACGTTTCTCCATTTTCCGAGATAGCGCGCGTATTTCTTCGAAGACAAACGAAATGCATTTAAAAAAATATGAGCAATATTCCCAATGGGAAAAAGGGGTATAAGTATGGTAGGCGTCGAGACTTTTGAAAAGAGTACGCGATCTTCGGACTCTTTCTAAATATTTTATATCTAAGGTACAGAGTATAAAAGGAAGAATAAAAAGATAAGGTAAATGTAGATAAATAAAGAGAGAGAGAGAGAGAGAGAGAGATGCCAGTGGCTATCTAGCAAACTCACCCCCTTTTTTCACAAAACCCGTCATTCTTATGTTAGAAAATCTTATGCGAGTGTATAAAGTTTACATTATGCTACAGACTTCCTCTAAAGTCCTATAGCTCTTCAAAAAGCAAAAATCTTAGAGAGTAGAGAGAAAAGCTATTAAAAAATGAATCATCTTTCTAACGTTGTTCATGTTACTTTGCTTTATATCCTATGTCAAACTTAAGATCATACTAATACATCCCTATTATGAATATTTTCCGATATTGTTATCTCGTATTTACTGCGTTGGAAACACATGTTTACAGAATATCTTATTGTGATGCTTAAAGTAACTATAATACGTGTACGTGATTGTCTGTGAACAATACGGGGAATACTCCTCCTTCTGGTAAACAGAGTGACAATAATGTCGGCGCTCGAGTAGAAGTAACATCGAGTAATGGGATGAAAATTTTAGGGTGGCAGCCTAATTCGCGTTTCGTGGAAAGTAGGCAAGTATAAGGTAGACAGTAAGGTAAAGGGTTCGCCGCCCATGTTCGTGTAAGATCTTTCCCGTGGCTGTACTGGAATACCCCCATCCCTTTTGCAAGCTTGCTGCCGCCGGAGGATGTTAATCAGAATAGAATTTACATACGAGACTCGTATTACCTGGTAGTCTAGCAGATGCACCAAGAGGAGAAGATAACGGTCTCGAGGGAGATAGTGTAAGTGAGAAGGAGAGTAACAGAAGGAGAAAGAGAGAGAGAGAGAGAGAGACAGAGACAGAGAGAGAAGGCCGCCGCAAGAGTCGCTTATGCTATCCGTAATAATGTGACACCTAAGACAATATATATTGCGTTAGGCTTGCCCCAGGATTAACTTCATTTCACCTACGACCGCTTCCCAACGAGCTTGAACCCTTGAAAATTTGTTATCTTCCACGCAGCCCTTTGTCATCCTTATTGTTATCCACCTTTATCGTTCCTTTCCCGCATTATTCCCTTCAATTTTCTCACCTTCATATTTCCCCTAACGGTTTCCAATAATCTTTTGGTTTTTGATGTTTCTGGTCTAGTTTCTGCTTTATATGTCATGATGGATCTTATATTTTATGTATTCTGGATTTGCCTTCGATTCCTTTATTTAATATCAATTACATTATTTTAATAAAAATGTTCAATATATTGGAACAGTTAAAAACTTTGAGTAGATTTGGTTGTGTATGTATTTATTCAGGAAAATTTCGAATGAACGGAATAAACGTGTGAACGAACGAACGAACGAGTACACGAATACACGATCTCCAACAAAAGATGTAATTTATATGACAATTCGTCTGGCTGAATTTAACCTTGAAACAAAAGTTGAGAGTTTTCGTGAACACCGACAACAGGGGATTATATAACCGTAGTGTATTATTATTGCGTAAAGCTTAATCATCGAAAAGTTAAA
This sequence comes from Mischocyttarus mexicanus, assembly GCA_023678845.1. Lineage (NCBI taxonomy): Eukaryota > Metazoa > Arthropoda > Insecta > Hymenoptera > Vespidae > Mischocyttarus > Mischocyttarus mexicanus. Next base: position 5,271 of record JACGTP010000888.1, read on the forward strand.
TGCAATTAAAGAGTATACTATCAGTTAATAGAATCCCAACGTTGATGTTTTCAACACGTAAGAGTCATCTATACTTGAATTAACGATTTATCGTTTGGTTGCGTTATGTATCAGACAAACAACGAATCTTCGTTGTAATTTATTTAACAGAGAGGAACCTAACTTTTTCCCCCAAAGTTTTCGTATCGGACAATTGACTCTCTCTCTCTCTCTCTCTCTCTTTCTGTTTTCCAGTACTATTTCTCCAGCAATATCTTCCATAATAGATTGACTTTTCTTAGTCTGTTATCTTTAGTTCCGTTCACAATCAGTATAACTAACATGAGAATCAAAGTGGACTCGCGTATACAACAACCAACAGAGTAGTCCGTTTTTACTCAACATAAACCGTCTTTTGAAGATTTTTTTGCTATTCTCGAATATCGTTGACCGAAAAGAAAAAAAAACTCTAGATTCTCAGAAAGAAGAATTTCATTTCCCCCCCTCTCTCTCACTCTCTTGCTTTATTTTTTTTCTTTCCATCATCTTACTCCTTTTTATCCCTTTTCCCTATTCCTAGTTTCATGACATTTCGAGTGATTTATATATCGCTTCAATTACGCCGAGTGAAATTCCATGTTATGTACTGACAGGTTATGGCTCTTCCTCGATAAGCTTGGCAAAAAAATATCCTGCGGTATTACTCGTCGCGGTCGAATTAAATCGTTGATAGAAATTCCATGCAAATTCGACGAATTAATGATGGTCATCGTGCGAATTTAATACCCCCCCTCTTCAAACTCTCTTTGGTACGCGCCGAATGATATCGATTTTTCCGGGGGGGTATTAAATTCGCACGATGACCATCATTAATTCGTCGAATTTGCATGGAATTTCTATCAACGATTTAATTCGACCGCGACGAGTAATACCGCAGGATATTTTTTGCCAAGCTTATCGAGGAAGAGCCATAACCTGTCAGTACATAACATGGAATTTCACTCGGCGTAATTGAAGCGATATATAAATCACTCGAAATGTCATGAAACTAGGAATAGGGAAAAGGGATAAAAAGGAGTAAGATGATGGAAAGAAAAAAAATAAAGCAAGAGAGTGAGAGAGAGGGGGGCCAAAAGTAAGGGATTTCTTACGATTAAAGGGCGAAAGAGGGGAGGGGAGGGAAGAGAAAGAAAGGAAGAAAGGCACGTACGTAAACACGAAACGTTTTCATGAGACTCTTAAAATCGGAAAGAGCTTACTTGGAGAGTTTTATCTTCTTTTATGTAGTGCATCGAGCCAAGTAGAGTTTATGTTCGTTGCTCTTCCAGTCGGCCAACCAACCAACCAACCAATCCCTCTCCCCCTCCCTTCTCCCGTTCCCCTTCCCAGCCGCTCAACATCATGGAGAAAATTCTTCTAATGGACAGACGCGCGTCGACTTTGTTGGACCGGCAATTTTAGTAAATTACCTCAGGATGCGGTACTGTTAAAGTATTCATCGCGCGTAATGGAGCAGCGAGACTAATTCAAACTGGTCAACGTATTCACCGTTCGTACTAAAGCAAAATTCGATTAAATATTCAGGCAGTCTGGATGTTTCACGTTCACGAAACTTCATCATCCCTTAGAACCACGCGTGTTGACTTTTCTTAAGTCCTTCAAAGATGAAAGTGGATTTGATTATTTAACCGTAGCTTAGAGAAATTCCTAATGTCTATCGTCTTTCATAGAACTTACATATGCAATATTATATGCAGGAGTATGTATATATGATATATTAGATATCAGTGTGTGAACAGAACGTAATAAATTATGTTTTAAACCAATTAACTTGCTAATCGTTAGAGACATATAAATGATTAGTGGTAGTTTTTTAATCATTTATTACGCTTACCTACATTTCTTATATTTTTTGTTTATAACATATCATGGATATGGAACATCATCTTTTATATGAATTAGTCCAAAAAAAAGAAGAAAAAAAACTACGATAACGCGGGATATGATGATTTGCATCGTTGGATATAAATAGACATTATCGTACGCATTTCTCTTAATCTACTATCCAGAACGCAGCATGCGTTACTAACCATACACCTAAGTCAATCAAAGAGGAGCATTAATCTTCGTTCTTCTCACCCGGGTTCTGGCTTGGATTAAAAAAAAAAAAACAGAAAACGAAAATCGTAGGTAGATTTTTCTTCGCCACGTATATCCCACCGTTGATCTACGATAATGATACCGTGTACATCCGTATGTCAGGCTACGAAAGAAAAATGAGGGACTATACGGCTCCTAACAAAAGAAGATAAATAAACATTTCGATTTGATGCACAAATATTCGACCAAGACCCCGATATATATTTAAATAATCGATTAAAATTTAATGCAGAAAAACTCGACGTTGAATTCCAATGATTTCTATCTCCTTTTTTCACTCTTTTTCCCTTTTCTATCTCTCTCTCTCTCTTTCGTAATTACATTCGATTACGTCAGCAAAATATCTGTAGGAGTTCGCGAAACGACTTAGCGACTTTCCAGACTTGAGCTTTTGTCGAATGCGATAATATCCGGTTCGTGGATCGATTCGACGTGAAAGAATCCGAAGAAACCGATCGCCGAATTTTCTGTTGCCATCTTAGAGAATTCGAATCCAGGAAACGGATTTTACTTCCTTGAGTTTCTTCTTAAAGACGACGAGAAACTTTTGTTTCATCCCACCGATTCGATTCTCTATCCGATCTTAATCGTAACGATTAATTGCTTTTGGCACGAGAACGAAAATAAGATTTGGACATCTTTCTTTCTTTCTTTTCTTTCTTAGCTCTTTGAGATATACCCGGTGGTGTTCGGTGATGCTTATTATCTTGATATCAACTATCCTATGAAATCAGTTTCTCTTCTTCTCTTTTCTTTTTTTCTTTTTTTTTCAATTGTTATTGGTGCCAAAAAAACAAACTTCAACTACACTTCAAAGAAATCTTGAAAACTTTCGGTAGAGATAGCATCTAATTATAATAAAAGAATGGTATGAAAATCGATTCAAATGTTCGAAATGAATGTGTGAGTTATCAAGTATTTAACGTGTCACTTTATTCGGGTGATATGCAGGCATGTTTGCTGTACTTTCTGTCTATTCTGTTTTGTCTTGAACGACAGCTGAACAATTCACGGGGTGCTCGACCTGTCACGTATATTTACTCATGAATTATTAATGAGATTTTCTCTAGTGACCATAAATGTTGGATATTTTGACGTTTTAAGACAACAAGTGTGCAATTATTCGCTTTCAAACGCGAATTACGCGTATTTTTGGTTTTAGAATGTTAATTTTTATATAAGATTTTTCTTAAGAAAACAGTTGAAATATTTATATTTATTTGATGACGGTATTTTTATTATTGTACGTACAGTTTATCGATTATCGTCTCGTAAACTTTGACTAAAAGATAAAACTGTGTTCGTGACAAGAACTATCATTTTTATGCGAGTCTTCTACTCGCTAAACAGTCTAAATTATTTTATAACGAGATTTTTGCATATATAAATATATCTGGTGAGATGAAAGAGGAGCATTCATCTCGCAGGACAAAAAGTAAAAGCATATGTAAAATGATAGAAAATAATGTAGCTTCATTATTACTCGGAATATTTTTATTATTTCTTTTTTTTCTTTTTTTTTGTACCACTGGGGGATCTACACATTCAGATTATTGTTTCATTTCAAATGTCCTTTTCATGAAAACCAAGCAAGTTTAATGAAACATTCATGATCGTTAGTCCTTGTAACTTTTAATAATGTATATTTGCAAAAAGAAATAAGTTATAAAACGAGTGCAGGATAAAAATATTTCAATATACTAAAGTGTAAATTGTGACGAAATAAATGTAATTCAAAGAAGCAAAACGTGTATTCATTTCAAAGTATACTTGAGAAAAGTAAATTAATAGTATGTCAAAACGTACAATACAGGATTCTATATTTCCCGTTAAATTATATCGTAACTATTTCAAATACCGTCGAACAAATACATTTTACACTTCGATAAACACTGGAACGTTAATTTTGAATATAAAATACGAAAATGTTCTTGTAGTTCCCTGATATATATATATATATATATATATATATATGTTTCACTGTAAAATTATTATGTTTAACAACGGTCACAGTAGAAAAACATTAATTCTATAAATGTAGAAACTACGCAATGCTGAGAATACATATGACAGAGAGTCAGAGAAATATTTATTTATAATATTTACATATTTACGTTCTAAAGAAAAACAATAATTTAAAAGAAGGGAAGTGACAAACACGTTATACAATGATAAATGTTTTACGATGAGATGTCATTTTGTTCACAAATCACTAACAATGCGTAACTTATAATGCGTAACTTATAAGCGACGTTTCACTATAAACGAAAACATTATATCCGATTTTTTTATAAAGAATTATCTCATATTAAGCGGTCGGTCAATATAGGCGGAGTCATAGTAAACGGATTCCACTGTGTATATATATATATATATTATGATATAAGTGTATAATGTTGTAAAAATCAAGATGATAAATGTAACATATAAAAGAGAGAAATGTATTGTACGTAGGACAAGTAACTTGTAATACATTTTGTGGGATATACCAGACCGTCAAAGAGTGTTTTATAGTAATCGTATTATTAGAGTACAAATCTGAACTCGAAAAAGGGAAAATCTTGGATTAAAGGATACCCTATTATCATGTATAGTTCATTCAACCACGGAAGCTTAAAGCCGATCTTACAAGGGATTAGTTTTATGGCGAAAGCTCTGACCAACGTCGTATTCTGGCCATCGCAAACTGCAATCGAACTTTTCCAGGTATGCAGAGGTATATTACTGTCAGCCTATAATACTCTATTAGCTAAGTGAACTTCACATCAAGATATTTCCTGAATTAAACTTGCCGTTTTGCTTCTCGAAGCGCGACGGTATAATTGAATCTGTCATTTAGTACTTTCTCCATTTACTTCAAACGCAAGTAGTTTCGACGATCGTAAAAGTTTACTCCTCCCTAACAGTCTATTTTTATTAAACTATAAAATAACGATGTTCCGTTGGTAAATTTTTCACGAAACTTTAAAGAAACTTGAGAAAGTTGCATATACCTAAGAAAATATCTTTTTTCGAAATAAGAACATTGATGACTTAGAAATAACTTTTGAAATAAATTGCTTATTTCGCCAGACACGTTATTTTTCTCCAAAAAAATAAACGTGTGTGTCTATTCTTAAAGTTTATTAAATATAAATTAATTTTTCTTAAAAATCCTTTATGCGATAAACAAACAAAAATGCAATATACAATAACTTCATTTATTCTAAAAATATAAAGTTTCGTGAAAGAAAAGATAAGAATTTTCATTGAATAAGTTTTACCGTACAAATTTTCAGCTTTTAACTTCTCATCTTTACATTCTTCAAAATTCTTGAGAAATACTTTCTGTATTAATCGATTACGCAAAATAAATAATACTATACGTACTTATTTTCCACCTACATACATACACACACACACACATATATATAGATTTTATAAGTATTACATTTAAATCCGTGTACTCGTAAAATATTGGCGCGTAAGAAAGAATAGGAAATGCAAACACTGAAACAATAGGAGGACAGTCAGTATCAAGTAAAAGCTTGCCAAAGTAGAGAAGATATATATTTGAGAAAATACTACGGTGTCTCTCTCTACAAGGTTTTATATATCGAAAAATGATGGGGATTGCCAAATCGATGTACTAAACGGGTTTAACGGTCTAGGAATAATTAGGGTATTGGCAGTGCGCCGAACTTCGGGTACGGCTCAACTCCTACAGCAGATTCGAACAAGAAGAGTAGTACACTGGGCGTTCGTGTACTAGCCCATTACACGCATTACCACCCACAACTGTAATTCTCCGTTCGTTTCTCTATTCCTCGAATCAATCTACAGAACACTCTCTTTAACCTTTTTTTATTCTCTCTCGAATATTTTCAAGTAGAAATAAAATAAAAAACCAAACGCTGTTTGCAATTTTCCACCCAATCGTATCCAATTTTAATCTTCGTCATCATCATCTTTTTTATTCACAAGATTTATCTTTTTTTGCCAATTTCAAATATATCAGAGTAAAGAAATAGATATAAGTTGAAATTTTATTAAAATTCGTTGAACGTGATAAAATGGAATTTCGATTATAAATTTCTTTTTGAAAATATATGATTCTATGGTAAAATAGAAATGAAAATTTTTATTACGACGATTCTTCATTCTTTTTTTTTTTTTACCTTTATCCGAAGAAAATAAATCCATACGATTCGCGTTAGATCGTGTGTTTAAAGATGCGTTGCTTTCCTAGCACTGAATTCGCTCAACCCCTTGCAACGTTCCTTCTTGCTAGTCCTCTTTGGCACATCCCACGAACCCCAGGTGGTTCATTGATTTATATGAGTTTGCGATACAATTCATACGATTTAAATACTCGTTAAAATAACTTTAACTTTAGATTCTGTCCTGCCTTTCATTTGCATAAACGCATTCAACGTGTGCAATTAAGCGAGTTAAAATTTTATTGTTAACCGGACTTTCATTGTCAGTCCAATTCAATACAAGATTTCAATTGCAGGAAACCATGTCTACCGAAAGAGATTAGACCGTAACAATGCGGAATTTTACATGGGAGAATTTCATTAAATTCGAATCTTCGTCTCTTCCTAATTTTTTTTTCCACTCTTTGTTGCTTATTTTTTTAGGTTTTATTTTCTTTTCTTTTGTTCTCCATTTTAATTTCTTTAAAATATGTTCAGAAATATCGCACAAACGTTACTCTGTCAAATAATTTTATTAGATTTTTGAGTTATACTTTTTCTTATCGAACGTAAGATATATTTGCGGAAAAATATTCTACAATTCAATATAAACAGAAAAATCTGTAGCATGGTCTAAAACATATGGCCGATTTATAAGTAATAATCGATTCTATAGAAACGTACAATTCAGTATCAAACTTTCTGTGGACCTATACTTGCTGTAAACAAGCGTACGACAAAGTTACTTGTTCACCGAACTAGAAAGAGTATGCGCAAACTTTTAACTCGAGTATCTCAAGATCGCTTCAAGAGAATTATTGAATAGATAGAAGGAGAGAGAGAGAGAGTGAATTCTTGGACGATTTTCACGAGTTTACGCGCTGAGTTGCATCACGAAGGATACTTCAGTATTTATTTTTTAAAGAATAGACAAGGACCATAGTTCTTTCAAGAAGTCCAAAAATACAGAACTTATGAATCCATTATTTACAACCAAGTTCGATAGCGAAAAGAATTCTTCTCCAAGTGTTTTAAGTGTTTTGGAAAAAGTCTTGAGAGAAATCCACCTAACATTATGGCAAATCAGGTTGCGTCAAGTATTTGTAACGTATGACTTTTCAAAACAATAATATATTTGAACATCAGAGTTGTGAAGAATTTCCCATGAGAAAATTTATCAAGTTATTTCGTATACAGTTGCTACACTTTTAAGCTAAAAAACAAATCAATTTAGTCTCAAGCTATCACACATAGAACAGATTAAACACATTTATAAATTTAACATATTTATTTTTAATATATTATTATTTATCTATTTTTATATATTTATAAATTTAATATAAATTTAACCCGGGTTTGTTTTTATTCTTTTAAGCTTACGTGTTTCTATTTGAAATAATATAAAAATATATGTATTGATTATGGTTTGAAATATTTGACGTATCGATTATGATCTCGATAATATAAAAAGGAGCTTCTTATCTCTGTTGTGAGCATAAGTGAAAAATTAATAAAAATATATCCACTGGTAGAATACTTTGAAAAAACTTATCCACGCGTCCGAACGATCAACTCTATCGCCAAAACCATGCCGTTCAGTTCGCGTATTTCTTTTTTTGTTTCTTTTCTTTTTTTTCAAAAACACGAGCCTCGATACATAATCCAATAGGGATGAGTGCGAGCGATATCCATGCAAAGGATGAGAATGTCGACCGGTTTCGAAGTAAAATGTTACGTTATTATTTTTCTGGAAGCTCGCCAGTCGAGGTTGCACGAATTCCGTGGAAATAATGAAAATTTATTCCTGAAACTTCCATTTTCGGGTCAACGATTTCTTCCTTCCTTCTTTCTCTCTCACCTTTCTTCTTTATCCATCTCCCTCTCTCTCTTTCTCTCTCTCTCTCTTTTTCTTTCCTTCTCCGTTTTTCTCTCAGCTTTCTCTTATCCGATTCCTGTTTACCGACGTCTCTCGTACGTTAACATTGGCACAAAGCAAGATCATATGGCAGTCTTTCGCACATTTATATACTGGTTATCATACTCTCAGCAATATAGTATTGAAAAAGGTGTCAAGTACATTTTTCTTTTCACTTATATACTTACATAGCTTCTTTTTTAAATTATATTACTAGAATCCTACCAACGATATATGCTATTAAGATAATACTTCCCAAGTATCACGTTTCCCACAAACGTTTGCAGTTTCAATACTCGTTTGCTGAGAAAAAGCTTCTTTTTTTTTCTTTCTATTCTGTTACATTCTTGATTTCTCTTTCTCTCTTTGTTTCTCTTCTTTTTTATGCGCGTACTCCATCTTCTATACGGTGCACGCGTTATGCATTAATTTTCGTGATTCCCAGAGCGTATGAAGTCTCCTTGGATTGCCGAGAAAAGCAATCAAACGTTACGACTAGTTGTAAATTAGCTCTGACATTTCCTTCTTGGTTTTTTTCTTCTTTTTTTTTTTAATTATTTTTCCGATACGTCTGGACGAATTTTTTTGATTTTTATCGGAAGTTTTGTAAATTTAAGGGTTCACGGAAAGGCAACGTCACACAATGGATTTGTTTGTGTATGTTGTGAGTGTGAGTGTATTGATTTTATAATAATAGAATATTTATGGGTTTCTATATAGGAACGATAACAAAACAATCAGAATGGCTCTTGAACTCGAAGTTCAATATTTATTCTCCTCCAAAAAAGCAAAAGAAGAATAATTGTATTTAGATTAATTAATAAAATTGGATCTAATTAAGAATTCAAGTGTGATAATACATATATCTTTTATATTTCGTGCTCATTATAATTTAAAAAATCTTCAGATACCACGGTATACCTATATATACGATATACCTATATATACGGTATACCTATATATACGATATACGATATATATACGATATACCTATTCTTTTATTCATTTTCATCCTTCCTAACCATTTTTTACTTTTAACAAACCGTAATCCCAGTTTTACGTATTCTTATTTTATGTTCCTCTGTCATTAGTAATAGTAGGGAAAAAAAAAGAAAAACACTTGAAGAAGGTGTAGCAGAAAATTAAAGAATCTAGAAATACCGACGTACGAAAATATTTCAAACACCGTTTGTAAGTTTCCCATTTGTTAATGAAATACTTTGAAATTAAAATGCTTCCTCACTTTTTAATCCTCTTATATGATTAATATGTAAGACACACACACACACAGGTGCGGTTTCCTCACTTGGCCCGTGAGAGCCTTACTTGCTCGCTTGATTTACAACTTTGGTATATTTTTTATCTTCAAAGTCATTTGAAAATAATGATGCAGATATATTTAAATATATTTTTTTAAACATATTTCATATATTAATATTTATCGATCAGAGAATTTTGAAGAATATAAAGATTTAATTATCCTTGAAAAAATAAAGAAAGAAAGAAAAGAAAAAAAAAACATTTTTCTCTTAAACGTTAATATCAAAAATCTTAACAGAAAAAAAGAAAAACTTCATAATAAAGTTCACTTTTTAATTTACAAGGGAATTATTAGATAAGTTTTTAATAGTTTCAAATGCCCTCTGGACTTCCTACTAACGTTGTAACTTATTAAAACGATTTTATGAATGAAAACGGTTGTAAGGAAAAGAAATAATAGTTAGATTTGCTAATAGTTACCTTCGCACAAATTGATTGATACTTTATTTCATAACTTTGAAGGTACTTCGAATATTATTATTGATGTTCTTACTCGGATAGTCGTCGAATTATCTGAAGTTTATGTAACGCGAATTGCCTCATCGTGAATTAATCGATTTATCAAAAAAAAAAAAAGGAAACATACTTAAGCACGTTCAGCAATTCGAAACTAGAACGAGAAAGGGTAGCACGATTCAGACCAAAAAACGATTTTCACTAACAAGGAGAACACCTCAAGTGTACATCGAGTTTCTCTTTGAAACTTTGCACACTTGTAAATGTTGATTAGTACTACAATGCTATCTATATGACTCTTGCCAACGCTTAACCCTTTTTGAGATATAGGCCGACGAAATTTGAATAAATATTTCAGGACGTATATATACCTCTCCATTTCATGTAATGTCATAAGCCGCGGTAGCCGAGGGGGTGGACGCACAGGTTCGTAATTTTTTTGTCCTAAGTTCAAGTCTTGTCTGTACTACTATTATTGTTTTTCTATTTTTTTTTATTTTTTTTTTTTTTTATTTATGTCAATTATGTTTTATTCATCTTAGTTTTTTTTTATTTTTTTAACGATATGTTTAATAAAAAAAAAATTTTTGTAAATTTGGTCCATTGATATTATGAAACGTGACAAATTTTTTTTATTCGTGTATGTTCCAAGTATATTGGAAAATAACAATTATTTAGTTTGGGAAATAAGTAATATGAGTAAAGAACTCATTTTTTATTATGTGTTCTTTAATTTTTAATTAAATAACCTTAGAAAAAAAGCCCAAGGTTTAGAGAAGATTTTGATTATACTTAGTCAAGGTTAAGTCAAAGTTAAGTATGGGTTGCGTCAAGATAAAGTGATGCATAGTTAAAGTAATTTTCAGTAAAAAATTTCAAAATGTTGCGTCAGCGTTTTCTCAGCAAAAACTTGAGCTAGATTAAAAACAATTTTATGGGCAGATAGCCCACGGTTTAAAGAAGATTTTGATATAACTTTGTCATAGTTTAGTCAAAGTCAAGTATGGTCGCGTCAAGATAGAGTAAAAAATAGTTA
>JACGTP010000889.1:0-16290 GCA_023678845.1 Mischocyttarus mexicanus
TGTCGAGATTTTACAAAGCGATGAAAAGGTAAGAAGAAAAAAAAAAAGAAGTGAATGGGGTCTGGGAAAAGCCTAACTTTGATCTTGGTTTGAAACTCCATGGCTTGTCGCTTCCTACCACGATTATTCAGCTTCCGTATTACGATTCTTGAGATTATCTGAATAATCGATACGAAACTCGTGAACTCATACTTTTTATCTATACTATAATATCTTTATACAGAGTATATAAGTCATAGAAATGTTTTTTATTAAGTAATATATATTTTATTAACTAATGAATTTATTTATTAACTTGTACATACAATTAGTTAATCCGATTCTTTGATCAGTGTTGTGTAAAAATAAACGAATATATTGATTATCCGTGACACTTATATTAAATATTAATATAAAAAATATGTATATATTGGATCAGTTAATTTGGTATATAGAAAGTTCTAAGGGTGTCTTTAGCAATTTCGAGTAAAATATCATAGATAAGAGATAGGAAAGGGGAAGTGGAAAATAGAAGGAAGAAATGGGTAAGAAAGATGGGCTCCTATCCAAGGAAATACTTTTCTCGTGAAATACTACCTCAGGTCTTATTTAGCGATATATTTTCCCCGTGAATGCACAACAATGGCTCAATTTCTTGCCATTGATATATATATATTTCTCTATACATATATATATATATATACACCAAGAGGAGGAATGCCCTTTTCTTCCTAGTGGACTTTTCAATTGGAAGCATCGAATCTTTGTCGTGCAAGTGGGAACACCCAATTCGACCGGACAAAAGAGATCTGACTGGGTCTGTTGAAAACTTCCTTTCTTCCCTCCAACCTTCACCCTACCCCACCTTCTCTCTCTCTCTCTCTCTCTTTACATGTATATATCTCTTTTTAGACGTCGACCAATGTTCGATAGACGAAATAATTTGGCGAGAATGAAAATTCATGTCCTTGGAAGGTCCGAATCTTGAAAGGATATCTCGATTCACGATAGGTCCCTTGATCTAACTTGGTCGGTCATGCTTCTGAAGATAAGTGGATATATACTTCTCTCGTAATAATAATAATAAAAAAAAAAAGATGGCAGACAAACAGACAGACAGAGAGAGAGAGAGAGGGTTTCAATCAAGTTGGTATAAGAGAGATAAAAATACAAAATAAAATAAGAAAAATAGGAGAGAAAGAAATAATGAAAACAGAAAGGGAAAAAGAGAGTCTTGATTTCGTTGACATAAAAAAGAGAGGGAGTATGGATTACCTAAGCATAAGAACAAGATGAAGGAGAGAGTGGGAGTATCGAATTCGTTGGCATATGTGTACATGTGTATGAAAAAGAGAGAGAGAGAATAAGATACCTTCTCGCACCCTTCCTTTCTCTCTCTTCTTTTTTTTTTCTTTACTCGGTAAAAAGGATCGAGAAGAGATGGACTCCGCCTTATTCACCAAGCTCGGTTTTCAAATCGTTTCATAAATAAAGCATCGAGCCTCTGGTCGAACGTCAGTCAGCCACGTTGATTGCGGCATTGAGGACACGTGCCGAGGATCAATCGACAGACGCGTGTCAGTATTTTCGTATCATCGCCCAAAGGTACAGGCCCCACCGCCACCAAACTTCTTTTTCCTCCTCTTCCTCCTACTCCTACTTCTCTTCTCTCTTCCATCATCTTCTCTTCCATCTTTCTCTTCTTCTTCCACCATCACCACCGCCACTTTCCTTTTTTCTTTTCTCCTCTTTCACGATTTTTCTTCTTCTACCTACGGTGAACATGCAGAAAATCAAACGCCCTACGTTTAACTAGGAACGTTCTTTTTATTTTTTTTATTTTTTTTTTCAAACGATCAGACGACGCTTTAATACCCTTAGGATTAGGGATACCCATCACCGGTTGTAACCAAGCTTTAGGATTTTCCTTCTGAGATTGTCGCGAATAAAAAGCTGGGACTTATCGACCCCGATCATGTGGGATTTGGAATTTTAATTAAAAAATGTCACGGCACATACACATACACAAGAAATGGTACGGAACCTAGATTTTTTTTTCTTTTTAGGACAATAGGATACCCAAAACCCGTATTCTTAGAGTAGTATCAGATTCAATCCGTCTAGGATTCCGTTTTATCCAAATAATTAACGTAGATAAATCACACCCAGTACTGTGACTTTTTCTTTTTCTTCTTCATCTTTTTCCCCTTCTTCAACATAAGAAGAAGGAATAAAATCAAAAAGAATACTTCAAAAGCAACAACTTATCGATCTGCGTTTTATTTGAACAATTTCGAGAAACGAAATCTCGTTTCGCAAACGATTCGAGGAATCTTTTATTTTCATGAAAAAAAAAAGAAAGAAAGACGTGTCCTAACCATCTATATGTAAGCTCGGCGATGAAAATTTCAACGGCCTTGACATCGTGCAAATTCTCCAAGACGATATATATTCGCCCACTGCAGTTTGACGTCGTAAATCCGTCGAGAGGAAGATTATCCTAACGTAGGAAAAGGGAATTACCAAGCGAACTGACACTTTCCGAGAAGTAGTCGATACTTGGAAAGCTTCTTCCGTATACAGGGTGTTCGATTTTAATCTATACGTTGATATCTTATTTTTAATCATAATATTTATATCAATTATTACATCCATTTGATTCGATTCGATTTCATTAATTTTCCTTCCAATTATTTAAAACGTATTTTTTTCTTTTCTATACAAAAATAAATCAAATATAATTTATTAGCTATTGATTAAAATGTGACACCCTGTACATATATATAACAAGATAAATATATAAGAAAGATAAAAATAATAAAAAGGTAGAACGATCTTGGCGAGTAACGCGAATAATACAATCTTTCGTAAGTGATGGTTCGCGAATACTCGGATGCTGGTTAGTATCTTCTTCATAGGACATTACTTAAGTAAAAACGAGAAAGAGAGAGAGAGAGAGAACTAGACGTTTTAGGCTTTGCTCGATTAGACGGTCGTTCCACTTGGACGAGCTAATTTGTCTTCGAGGACTCCTTCGGTTAGTGGACTCCACCCAGAATACAGCTACTTTCGTAGATCTTCTTACAGCTTGTAAAAGAGACGACGATCTCTTTATTACTGTTCAATGAAGTAACCAAATAAAAAAACATATTTAATCTTTCTCCGACATTATCTTTTTTCTATTACAATTTTCCAACATATATTTTATCTTATACTAGGAATTCATATTTTTATTTACCACCATTCCAATATAAATACGTTCATCGACGATAAAATAACTAACTCCTCCAAAAATCAATTATAGCAAAAAGAAAAAATAAGAAAAGAAGAAAAACGAAAAGTTCAATGTAATTGTCGAATAATAAATATAATTCTCCACTTATGAATATAGTCTCCGACGATTTAAAATGGCGAACGAGTTTCGACGTCGTGATATTTGTTCGCGCTCTCACTTTCCAAGTATTTGATATTCGTAACGCGTATGAATCATTGCCAGAAGGTACGTCGAGATGTGATTATATGGTGTCAGTAGCGTATATACGCCGTGGCATAGCCCTGCTCGACGTATTATTAAACCGACAATACGTTGTGGGGTCGGTTGCGGTATACGTGTTCTTTCCCTTTCCTTCTCTCCATTTCTACTCCTCTTCTTCTTCTCTCTCTCTCTCTCTCTCTCTCCCCCTCTTCCGTTCATATATACATCTATGTACACACATATACATCCACACATACAAACCATACGAGTTCGGTTTAGCTGGTATACGTCAAGGGTTCGAAATTCGACTCCCATGCATCATAATAGAGAGACGCGTGGCGAAGGTACTGCCCGCCATTTAAAAAGTGCTATAATTATACGCCTCTCGCTGTCAGTGGCTCGACAGAAATCGGTCCTTCGAAGCCGAATTAGCGGTCTTTAGAAAAGACCGTACACGCTGCCGTTTCGACTACCGTTCCTGGTTCTCATCGAACTCGATTACTCGTTTCGAATTTCTCTCTCTTGTGTTTCCTCTATCGTATATATATGCGAATATATATATACATACGATCCTCGTTTCTACCCTCTTTGCCACTTCGCTTCCGTTCCCTAATACATTCCAATTTTCTGGCGTGTTAACTTGTTCAAACGTTAGGGGTTCAATCATGAAATAAAAGTACTCAAAGTGTATAAGTTAAATGACATTTCATTTTAATATATATTATTAATTGTATATAAATGATTGATAAAAAACTTTATCATTTATTTATTTTTAATACTACTATCTTCCCATTTCATTTAAAACACATTATTGGAGATCAAACACTAAAATACCAGCAAAATATTGAATCTAACGAGAAAAATTATACATCATTTTTGTATACGCTATTAATATATTAATTATTTAAAAAGACAAGATTCATAATAAAAAACATCTAAATTTACTTAGGTTGTACTCTTTTTATTTTCTAGCCTGTTGCACGTGACTCAAATTAATTAATACGTTTCTTGCTGAAGTTAATTATTATCAGATTTCTGATTGAGAAGCGAT
Source organism: Mischocyttarus mexicanus (assembly GCA_023678845.1). Taxonomy (NCBI): domain Eukaryota; kingdom Metazoa; phylum Arthropoda; class Insecta; order Hymenoptera; family Vespidae; genus Mischocyttarus; species Mischocyttarus mexicanus. The sequence goes on from JACGTP010000889.1 coordinate 4,506, forward strand.
TAGAAGTAACCCTTTTTACTTATTCTATGTATGCATGTGTGTATGTATTTATGTGTACACGTGCATTGTATATTCATGTAATCTAACAGTCTTAACGGAAGCTAACGTAAACCCAAAAGGAGATGCAAGAGGATTAAGGGGAAGGTTGTTCTCTTCTCGCGTGCGCCGAATCGAGCATAAACAACGATGATATCGATCTGAAAACTACTGGCTATGTTAATTACAACCTTTTAATTATTATGTCTGTATCTTTCATTTGATTAATTTTTTTAATTAAAAAAAGATTTGAGGAAGTTTGAAAATGAAATACTAATTTGTGTTAACCTAATAACACTTATAACGTATTAAAAACAACTTTAAACAAAGTTTTCAATCCCAGACATGATAGGAATAATAAATGAACTAACCATGCTCCACCCTTGTTGGACTAATCTTCCTTATCTAACGCGCTCTTCTATCTTTATTCTTTTTTTGTCGTGGTAATTAATATCACTTCATAACCAAGGCCAGTCTCGAACAAAACGGCATAAATTCAACCGGTCGAATAATTTCCAACATAATTCAACCCTTTTCGCCATAACTCACTCGAGCACGTCTTCGATCCTTCTTCTCTCTCTCACTCTCTCACACACACACACTATCTCTCTCTCTCGTTTTAACTTGCAACAGTGTAAGCAGCAAAACTCGCGAGAATGACTCGCGGGTATGCTAACGATTCACCGATGCAAATTATTCGGAGGCGTGAACCGTGTCATGAGAATGCACGACGAACGTGTACGACTTTCCCATTCGAAAAATTCATCTCTCTCTCTCTCTCTCCCTTTTTCCGAACAACATTTCAACCCTGGTATTGTCAGTTCAATGACCCTTCGCGTTCATCTTTTATCCGAATGATTAAAATTTCCTTTTAACAAATAATTACGAATGTTATACTTAACTTAATATTTATTTTATTTCAAGACGACATATGATATTTAGTATATTTTTAAATCTTCCAAATATATATATATATATATTTTTTTTTTCTACATATTTTAGATAATTTTTTCTTTAGTTCTTACTCATTTATCTTACCGTTAGATAAGTCTTATCTTTATTGTAGCTCTAAAGAAAAAAAAAATACTTCGAGATCCTTACTGACCCAAGATAATATGATAAAAATATGAAAATAAAATGATTTAAATATTACATTTAAAAATCTCTAACATAAATAAACGTTTCAAACATGATACTTATACGACTAATGTAAGAATAAATATCTGTCTTACTCACCATGTGTATGTTTTCCTTTTTAAGCCCGATCAGGAACAATACTTAAAGATATATATATATTTCAAATGCAAAAGAGAATCACAAGCCATTTTGCATCTCTCTCTCTCTCTCTCTATTTCTCTTCCTCCTTTCTCACACACGGTTAATCTTACAATGTGATTATTAATCTTACGTTAGATCGCGTTTGGTCAGCTCGGTATTCAGTAACTCATGAATCAAGTGACTCTAGACAAGCAACCACGTGGTTAGTAAGAGTAGCAATGACCCGTTACTACGTCAATGCGGACATTTAATCAGTAAGCAAAGTAGACCGAATAAAAAAGTTTAACAAACGTTCTTTGGGTGATCTCACTTACGTGTTCCTACTACGTCATCCAAGGTGAATTAAAAAAAGAAGAATAGAGACAGAGAATAGTGATGTAGTAAAGGATACGTGTATAATAAACAGGTGTATGTGAGTATTAAGTGTGACATGCTTACATATTTTATATTCGTATGTGTCATATAACGTGTATGATGCGTATGATGCGTATAATATGTACAAGTGTTATATATCTTTTATTTGTATATATGCAATGATTACTTGTACATGTGTGTGCGTGTGTACGTTTATATAATGCAGAAGCAAATAAGTACATACACAGAGAAGTAAGTAAAGATAGAGAAAGAACGAGAAAGATAGAGGTACACACATGTATATATAGACACACACACACACACATCATTGAACTGCGCATTCGTTCGTCTTTCCGCACGAGGCGTCGTGGTCGTTTTTGAGTTAAGTCGTATCGCTAGACAGCCTGTCGCCGGAGCTTTATCGTTTTTTTTCTCTTTCTCTCTCTCTCTCTCTCTCTCTCTCTGTCTCTCTCTTGCTTACTCACTCTTACCACAGCTACTGCTATCGGTTAGTAACCAACCGGCAAGAGACCGATAATGCGATACGTTTCTCTCTCAATCTCTTGAGTAAATCAGGTATCCCCATTCGGTAAGAAGAAAACTTTCTTTCACTTTTCCCTATGACACTATTTTCTCCATTTTTGAATAGAAAACTTCTTTAGGTGCGTTAGACGATTTGTGGTAGGGGAAAATCTTATGGGTTCGCGTCAGCAACATACTAATGCATGCGCAATGGCCTGTGTATGCATATACATTGTGGCTAAAAATCCAGCATTTCTTTGCCACCAACCTAATAATAAAATCCTATCCTAATCCAATATAAATACATATACATATAATATACTTCATTATAATTAATTATTGTATAATTATGTAACAAATAAATTATTATAATAATAAATTTTGTTATTTTCATCGTGCGTTGTAAAATGGTACGTAAAAAAGAAAAGACACAATGATAATAATAATAATAATAAATAAAAATTGATCGATCTCCACGGTAGAAGAGTATCGACGAAGCAATGTAAAAAAAAATAAAAAAGAAATCTTATCAAAAGATATTTTCGATAAACACTGGTAACCCGTTACAATCTGTCAGTCCGTCCGTCGTTGATTCTCTGCGTTCATTTTCAGGGACGTAGTAAAGCATTGTTTGCGATCGAATAGAGATAGAGACGCTTGAACCTCTCTTACACACTGATTTAAAACATAGCGTGACTCATATAACGTTTTATCGCGTTCACGGAAGTCCGTCGCAACCTGAAGGGGCATTCCTTTATTCGAAGTCACCAGAAGATTATCGTTCTTCTTACCTTCGTAACGATCCACGTAATTTCATGTCTTCTACTTAAACCCCTTCTCTCTCTGCCCTCTCTCCGCCCCTTTCTTTCCCTCTCTTTGTCTCTGTTTCTCTCTTAGTAGTCTTGTTTCAACGTTATGGAACAAAAAAATAAAAAATAAAAATAAATAACAGAAGCAGCGAGAGAGGGATGAGGGGATGAATGGGGGAGAGGGTGTCGGTTAGGAAAAAAAAAACCGATCCTCTTTAAGGTCTCTCGNTTCTTCTTACCTTCGTAACGATCCACGTAATTTCATGTCTTCTACTTAAACCCCTTCTCTCTCTGCCCTCTCTCCGCCCCTTTCTTTCCCTCTCTTTGTCTCTGTTTCTCTCTTAGTAGTCTTGTTTCAACGTTATGGAACAAAAAAATAAAAAATAAAAATAAATAACAGAAGCAGCGAGAGAGGGATGAGGGGATGAATGGGGGAGAGGGTGTCGGTTAGGAAAAAAAAAACCGATCCTCTTTAAGGTCTCTCGCAAATTACTGCAAGTTACGTTTCGTAACTAGTTGGAATATAATAAACGGTTAGAACTGGGAATCGTAGTGAACGTTGTTGGAGCAATAAAATAATCGTCTAGAAACGTTTTTTTTTCTTTTTCCTAACGTCGCAATTTGCCCCGATCTACGAAAGAAAAAAGAAAAAGAAGTAAAGGAGGAAGGGATCGAAGTTTTCCAAGGTGATTCCCCCTCACCGTTTTATTTATCTTATTTTTTAAAAGAACTTACTATTAGTCAGCTGGAGATTTGTAAGCAAAAGACAATGTATTTGCTATTGTCCGATCGTCACGTTCTCTCTCTTTCTCTAACTTTGAATCATTACTTTTTTTATGTTTAACAACGACGAAGGGACTCTTATCGAAATGACCCACTTTTATTTCTTCTTCTCGTTCATTGCTTTACTTTCCGTTTTCGATAAAAATCAATCGAGAGTAGGACGATCACCGTGTTGCATTTTAACCCCTCCTTACACCTTCCCTCTTCTCCGACCATTTTTTTTACCTTAATCATCTTCGTCGATGTTCGAGGAAACTTACGATTGGCATTTGTTAATTAAATAAATAAATAAATCTATAGGATGGAGAGATGACGACAACAAAAGGAGGACGCAATACTTTCTTGAATCGAGTCAACGCTAAACGGTGTTCTCATTTTTATTATTCCTTTGTCTATACGGTTGGGAACGATAAAAATCACACGGCGATTACTAAAATCGATTTTGAAGTCAGTGACACACGTTATTGGCGATAAAAAAAAGAAAAAAGAAAACAAGACAAATACTTCGCGATGAAACGCGAGTCAATCTAAAAATAAATTCATTGCTACTTTTTTCTTTTTTCTTTTCTATTTTTTTTCTTGTTATTTTTATTATCGGAGATCGACGAACTCGTTAATATTATTCCATGCCGGATATTACTCGTTCGCAGCTAATGCTTTTATCCCTATCTCTCTCTCTCTCTCTCTCTTTCTCTCTTTTTGTTGTTGCTATTTCTTCTTCTTCTTTTACTTTATCGTTGCGAAAAAATGACGTATTGAATCGAGCAATAATGTATCGTATCGTCATTTCGATCCTACCTCAAACTGTGCTCAACACACACACACACACACGATGATAATTTCTTCTTACGGTACTTTGCAAATAATAAGGAAATAAAAAGATCATTGGTTTTATCGAAATAGGTGGATATAGTTACATCAATGAGAATAATAATCAAATCGATATCGATCGGATATTATTTTAGAAAATACATGTGTTTAATATCTGTCAATAAAAATGATAATTTATCTCTTATTTTATCTATGATTGATTAATTTTCTTTCTTTTTGTTTCTTTTTTTCAAAACGATTACATCTTTTGTAATCGTAATGGTGAATCTCACAGTAAAATAAAATGAAAGAAGAAATTTGCGTGCGTGTGTGTGTGTGTGTTTGGATAAATACTATAAAAAAGAAAAATTCGAGATATTAATCACGTCTATAAATATTATTTATCGTTTAGTATACGTCATGAAAAATTCCCCGCGCACGATTAAGCTCCCACGGTATCAAAAAAAAAAAGGGAACAGAACTTCGCGTGAAAGAATGAAAAATTCTTGTTCTGAATCATGCGAGGAATCTATAGAACCGAGTAACGAACAATTAATTAAACCATTGGTGCGATTATAAATCCTCTCTAACCGATCATTTTCCAATCGAGTTATCGCGAATTGTCACGAGTAGGGTAATATCCGTCATATCTGTGTGTTAGTAGGATGATTATCATCACGTGCTTTTGCATAATCAAATTCGGGTCTATACCGTTCTCGCATGGTCGCTTATCCCTTGAACAAAAGGTGACGGGTTCGAATATTTCATGGAACCAAAGGTGGCCCGATAAAAGGGCTAACCACGAACATTGACGCCCTATGACACACGTCGTCCTTTTGTCAACACTTTAGTCCCATTGTTTCTTTCCCATAATTCGATTCCTTCGAATTGAACCAGTGAATTAAATCCATCCTATGTCTTCTCTTTTTCTTTTTTTTTAAACGATTTTTTTTATCATTTTCATCCTTCCTGTAACGATTAATAAATTTCGTGTATATATTTTTGTTTAATAATGGCAAATTGTAAATGGGAAAACGAAATAATTTCTTCTTGAAATAAATAATATTTATTATTAAATAAATATATAGTATAGAAATGCTTTTTATAAAGTAATTAATATATAGGTATAATTTATTTAAACTCCATAATTCAATAAAAACAATATTCACTTCTGATTGTGCACGAATAGATACGAGCAAGTTGTTTTCGAACAACACGTCAAAACGCGTTGTCATCTCGATTGGTCCATCGGAACTAACCGCACCTGGAGCAACATCCAAAATATGACGCGCGGATGATCGCGTAAAAAACAAAAAGCTCCAGGTTTGATGGTGGTAGAGACAAGGACGAGGCGTGAATTTCAAAATGAGAGAAAGAGATGGAATAATAATAATAAAAACAAAAAAAAGCGACACGGGGACGGACGGACGGACGGACGGGTGTTTCGCATGGGCTGTAGAAAAGAGGAGAAAAACTGGAAAGGGAAGTAGATAGGTGGTTGAGAGTTAGGGGGTTGGGGGTAGGTGGTTGAGATCAAACTGGTTCGCGAATGTATGCAAATAGAAATGTAATCTGGTGTCAGCGGCGCGACCAATAATGTCAATCAAACGCACTGGTGGCCGAAAGCCAACAATGGGGAATTGGCGAGGGAGTATATGGCCCAGAGCGAATATGCAGTATGTAAATGTTGTCATATCAATGGGGATCTGCATATGGATGCAACGCGGCAGATATACCACGGCTAGTTGGTGACACGCGTGCTTTGGCGACATGTGCACTTGGTTTAACCCGTTGTCTCCACCCACTTTCGAAGGCCTATCGTTCCCTCCCCCTCTCCCATCGATTCAAATCCTACCACCATCGTCAGGTTATAAATTTTTCTTTTTTTTTCATTCCTTTTTTCCCTCTTTTTTCTCCCCTGTTGAATATCTATTTAGTTTACGAGTATGGTGTATTCGCAGATATATTCATTGTATATGCGTAAATACGATAAATGCCATTTCGTACCCTTTCAACATTTAATCAATTTATTTCTCATTCATTTTTATCCGACTGTTTTAGTTCGGACGACGATATTCTCATGATCGTTGTATAATATACATATTACTAGTTAATAACGTATCGTAAATATTTGTCTTTGTTTTCAAGTTTGACAAGGGGAGAGTGGGCTTGTTATTATATAATATCTTTATATGAGAAAAATATCTATAAGGGGGAAAATAATATACGCGAATATGTGATTTTATTATGGCCATAAAGTTTTTGATTTTAAAATTCGTAACACAATGCTTTTCCCAAAGTAACGATCAGTGTATATACGTATTGCAAATACTGAATCGCCAAGTTTATTTTCCATTCACGGATTTTCCTGTCTCGCATGTGAATACGTGTATGGTTCTCTCTCTCTCGTTTTATTTTGTCTGTGTTATTCGGTTGTATTTACCTACTATCTTCCTCTCTTTCTCTCAATGGTTCGTTGAAAATCGTTAAAAGTGAAATAAACTGGAACGTAAGCCATGGTACGTGACGATGCATCCATCCAACCAACCAACCAACCATCCATCCATCCATCCATCTATCGAACCAATCGTTTCAAAAATAATAAAATAAAGTAAAATAAACGGGGTTTTGAATAATGTCTCTCTATCTTTCTTTTTTTTTCGTGTGTATGTGTGTGTAAAATATTGACTGTTAACTAACACTCTCCTAACACCGCATGGTTACGTAATCATTTCTAATACGAATCACGCAAACGTCTTGCGGTAAGCATTAAATTCAGAACACCGAATAGAATAGGTACACGACGCTCGATTGGTTTGCGGTTACATCCCTATGTAATGAGTTACACAGATGGCACGTCTCAGGAAACCCATTAGGAACTATTCTAAACAGGAGAATCAATTCAATACTAATCAATGTTTCGTTAGTTTGCAAAATGATCTTATATACGATCTCTGTAATCTTTTTTTCAATAAATATGTATAATAAGTTTCATTTCATTTCAATGATATCTCATTTTTCTTCTTTATTTTCTTATTAATCAAATATTATATTAAAACTCTATGTAAAATTTCTTATTTTCCATGAATATATTTTCAGATAATCATAATATGATGCTTCAATATAAAACTAATTGGTTCAGGAAATGTCCATGCTAGATTATATTTAATTTGCAGTACACATTTTCAATCAAATTATAATACAAGTTCTGTTCTTAAATTTTCCATGAAAAATCTGGTACCAATTTTTCGATCAATCTATTTTATTAATACAATAGATTATTTATTTTTTTACTTACCTGTATAAAATATTAAGTAAATTATATAAAACCACCTTAAATAATGGTAATCGCAAAATATACGTAAATAAGATATCAGGAATATGTAATGGAATTATGTTAGGAATACCACCTATATGGTTAAAAAAAAGGCACACATGTATACGAGAAAAAAGATTATACATATAGATTATATATATATAAATAATATAAACATCAATGCTTTTTTTCGGCGTGTTTCACATTTATTTGTTAAAATAATCAAGTTATAATAATGACAGTGGTAAATTAGCGGCTACCACTATCCGGCACAATTGACGTTTCACATAAAAACGCTTTTTTTCTTTTCTTCCTTTTTTTACGATATCCATTATCGATATCTATATAAAAGTGAAAAAATCTGTACAATGAAAGACGTACGGGTAGCAGAGAGATGCCTCCGTACCATTGCAAACTCCCACATTGATCGGATGCGTTACCTCGAAGTCTGATTTTTATTACAAACGATCAGTGTAATAAAAAAATCTAGCAAAAAAATTAAAGTAACAATTTATGGTATTGGTGAATGGTAAACATATAAATTGATATCAAGCTTCTATACGAAAAATAGACAAATAGAACGAAAGAGAGAAAAAGTGTATGTGATCTTGCGTATACGTGTGTGTGTGTGTGTGTGTGTGTGTATAAATGTTAGAGAAAATGATGGTAACGAAGATGAATTGAGAGACTTCGAAGTTTCGTACCGGTCGGCGGTCGAGCAGCGAACGTGAGAACTGTTTGTTAAATTAGAGAGTAATAATTACAAGTTATTTTAAGATTATTATGATTATAATTAATAATACAAAATAGAATAATAATAATAATAAAAATAGTAATGATAATAATACCAATAAGTAAAGGAATAATTATAATAGTTATAATAATAATAATAATAATTCATATAAAATAATAATAATTGTAATAATAATAATAATAATTTTTCACCCTTTAAATTACGGAGGGGATTATTAATTGTTGTTATTATTATTACATTTTTTATGTTTATATATAATAATAATAATAATAATAATATATAGATTCGACATAATATTATTCAAAATCAAACACAATAATATTAATAACATAAAAATCGTGATAAACTGAAAATAAAGGGAAAAATAATAATAATAATAATAATATAATATAAAAAAAAATTAATTCTATAACATCATCTATAATGACTTAATAAGCACAGCAACGTAATGTTGAAACCGTGGGTTTGAACTCGCATACTTGTCACAAGTTTCGATATCAGTGTGTTTAATAAATTTTCGAATCTCTTATTTTGTTAGAAGCTTCATATATTTTTTTTTAAATTTTCTCTGTTTAGGGAAAAAAGAATTGATCGAGCAAACGAGTACCAAGAGGTCCACGGTCTTGTCGTTTGTTTAAAAATAAACCACCACAAAACGCGTAATGGAAAAAGAAAAAAGAAAAAAGAGGAGAGGAACGAGAAGTAGAAAAAAAAATACACACACACACATACGTATTATACATACTCATATGTGCGTGTATATTTTTTTTTTTATCTCGAAAGTCTTTAAAAGTTGCACTCGCCTTTGATGGGAGTCGCATTTAAATTTGTCCCTAATTGTCATTTGGCGTGCAATGATTTTTCCTATTTTCTTTCTCTTTTCTTTTTTATTTTTTATTTATTTTAATATTTCTTTTCTTCGCCATCTCGTCCCAGCGAAAGAAAGAAAGAAAGAAAGAAAAATTATTATAAAAATAATATTAATAATATTAGGATACAGGAAAAAATTGAGGATATTTTTCCCTTCATCCTTCGCGTTCGATAATTCTCGGACTTATGTTTTAAATCACAATGAAAAAAGAAAATCGAACAAAACTATTCGCGATCGATTTTTCTTTCTCTTTTATATTTCTTCATGGTCGATACGTCCTTTCTCTTTCTCTCTTGGCTAAAAAATTGACAAAGAAAAAAAAAGGAAAAAAAGGCAAGAAAAGAAAGAGAAATACGAAACTAGGTGGACGTGTCGTGCCAATTTTTTCGAGGACTTACAAAACAACAACAAAAAAAATGATTTTTGCAAAAGGAGAGGTCTCGTCTCCACCTAATCCTCGATCTGGTTTTATTTTTGTTCAATCTTATACTCGCATTCGCAACTCTTTCCTTTTATTATTTAATATTTCCATATATTTCTTTATTATTATTATTAATAAAGAAAAAATAGCCATGGGGAAGGAAAAGAAAAGAAAGGAAAACGAGATGATAAAGGAGTATCAATTAAAATAAAATTAAAAAGTAGAGTAATTAATAAACAAGGAAATATGGGTGATAGTAGATGGTAGAAAAAAAACAAAACAAAATACTGGTTTAAAAATAAAATAAAATTATAAAAATGCACGAAGATAGATAATAATAATAATATTAATAATAAAAATAATAATAATAATAATAATAATAATAACATATAAAAAAAGAACAAACATAAATAGAAGAGAGAAAAAAAATGAAACAGAAGTAAAAAAAAAGAAAGCTTCTCAAGCGTCGTGCTTTCGCATTATTATTAAACTGTCAAGTATGAAATGGAGTATAAAATGCACATAATTGAATTGAAATTTGCTCCATTTCGTACTTGACAATCTAATATTTTCCTCTCCCTCCTTCACACCCCATTTATTTGGTCGCTTCTTTGGATTGGTCTGCGCTGGACGACATTTTATTTTATTTCTTTATTTTTTTTGTTCGTTTTACGACACATTATTCTTTCATTTAATTCTTTTTTTTTATCTCTCTCTCGCTCTCTCTCTTTCTGATTGCTTACTCGTAAAAAATAATCATACTTCAGTGTTATTTTTCGCACCACTTTCGTTCTATCTCTATCTTTCTCTCTGACATTCTTATGGTGGGCATGAAAAATACGCGCTTAAGGTGTTTTTTTATTTCTGAATCACCGTACAACTATCACAAGGCAGCCTACGAGCTTTACAACAACAACTTGAGAGATCCCACACACCATTTTTTTGTTTATTTATTTATTTCATTATTTATTGTATTGTATTGTATTTTATTTTATTTATTACTTTTTATTAATTTTTTTTGTATCATTTTTTCTGTTTACTTCATTTTTGCATGTTTTTTTATTTTTCTACTTTTTTTCTTTATCCTTTTATATTTCTTTAAATATATTTTTTGCGTAAGAAGTCACTAACCGGTTAATTTTACTCATTGCAATCATTTCTTTTTTAATTTCTTTTTTTTTTCAATCTTATGTCTCACTTTGTTACATACTCGTGAATGAGCACACAAAATACTCATATTTACGTACACACACAGACACATACACACATACACACACACGTGCATTCATTTCTTAATTTTCTCTCTCTTTTTTTAAACCATTTTTATTTGTCCATCGATATCGTTTATTTTTTAAATATTATTTTTATTTATATTTTTCACGAACATGGTCCACGACACTTTTGGCTATAAGTAACATCTCTCTCTGTGTGTGTGTGTGTGTGTGTGTATGTGTTCGTGTATCTGAAGATAAAAATGGAAAAGGACAGACAGAGAGTATCGATAAAGATATTGGAAATTTTGTAATTTCAATTAAACAAGACAAGACGAGAAAAGAAAAGACAAGACAAAAATAAAAAAGAAATCAATATTCACCGAAAGAGCTTTTTGAAATAATTTTCCACGATTGTTTTTTTTTCCTTTTGTTTATTTCATTTTCTTTTTATTTTTCTTTTTAACATTTCTAAACACACAAATAAAATGAAAATTTTTTTCTGTAAACATACAATAATAATAATAATAATAATAATAATAATAATAGTATTAATAATAGTAATAATAATAGTAATAATAATAATAATAATATAATAATAGTAATTATAATCATAATAA
>JACGTP010000891.1:0-16284 GCA_023678845.1 Mischocyttarus mexicanus
GATGGCCGTCTCGTTTTTCATTCCTCTCTTTCTCTTTCTCTTTTTTTTCCCTGGCAAAAAGTAAGGAATTATTTTACCTCAGAACTCTGGACAATGCTGATCTACGGGAGAAATCTTGTTAGAACGTCTAATTGCGTTCCATCTTTATACAGCTTTACTTATGCCAACTGTCCGACATTTTTTTATTATGGCTTACGTCTTAATATTTTATACAGGTTTGAATAATTAAAATAATTTTTTTTCTTTTATCTCTCTTTTTTTTCTTAATTTAAACGAAACGTCAATTTCGCAAAAATTGCATTCCCTTTGAGGCGATGCTGCAGCAACAACAACAACAAAAGAAAAGAACAAGAAAGATCTTTTTTATAAAGAAAAGAAAAAAATAGAAGAGAGAAAGGTATATATGATAAATCCTATTCTACCGTAAATCTCTTTCTCATATTTCGGATGTAACTTGTTTCAAAAAATAACAACAATATTTTTCTCGACACAATAGAGAAACGTGATTCGGAATTTTTCAAAAATCTCTCGCCGTATAATGGATCGTTTTGATCACGCGACTCTAGTTTAGCTTTCCCATCTCCTCTTCCTCTCCTCTCCCCCCCCCCATGGTTCTAGTTAATCCCGACCGTTCTTCACTGTTATCGAATTGCTGTTACGTCCCTTGTCCCATTCTCGTTGAAATCTCTAAATCCCAAAAGAGGCTGAGAGGCTGAAATTTTAAGTCTTCGGAATCGTGAGAACGAAGGAACTACGAAATAAGGAAGGGTACGCGTGCCGTAGTTGTCCCTCGCGTATTTTACATTTCGATTGTAAATGGCAAAAGCAGTCGGCGCAAAGCTTCGCGGATCTTTCCTTCCTTTGCCGAAAGAGAGAAAGAGTAAAAGAGAAAAAAAATCGATGAGAGGCGGCGGGAACGGGAACAACAAGGAAAAAGGAAAAAAGGGAAAAAGGGGAAAAGGAAAAGGGTATGAGCAAAAAGACGTTGAAAAGACGGTGCAAAGCCTCTAAAGCAGCATGGAAAGTGTGCTATGGAGTAGAGTTTTGGAAGAGTCGAGATCGTGTTGGCGCAGGAAACGAGAACTATGGCGCTGGTAGAAGGATGAAGGTAAAAGATGAGAAGAAGAAGAAGAAGAAGTAGGTGCGGAGGAGTGAAAGGGTGGTAGATGTTTTATCCGAAAATGGAGAAAAAGAGAAAGATAAAAGAGACAAAAATAGTGAAAATAAGTATAGCACGTTTCTGGATGAGAATCCCTAGTCGGTGTAGACTTAGCTTAAGTACGTCAGTTTAAGTCCAAGGTATCGTACTTGTCTAGATATATATATATACGACGAACTGTGAACTATCCCTCGTCAAGTTCTTCTACTTTTCTCGTTCTCTACGCCCCACCTCACCCCTAGCCCCCCATTCCCACTCTCATTTCTCCGTTCTTATACTTCGTCTTATGTTTGAGCTAGTGGGCCAACTTCATTGGTAGTTTATTTCTTAACGAGTCGAAACGATACTTGGACGAGTTATGTAGGAGTTACTCGTAAAGAAAGTCACGTGAGTGTCGCAAAAGAGTTCACAATTCAAACTTTTTTAAGAATTTGTTGATGTTAGGCAGCCTGTGGTTGATCGTCCTGTCCAGTTGTAATAACTTCTTTAACGATTTTCTATCGAAATTTTTTGATAATAAGATAATAGATATCTAAAACATTATCAAACTCTTAATTAAAGTTCAGATTTATTACAAATTATCGGTTATTATTGGTTTCCTGATATAGGATTATTATACCCCAATTTCGATCATTTTCCACCATTGTATTTGGTAATTATTCAAGTGATTACAATTTCGATAATTTCAGTTTCCATCTATCATATTTAAATGAATATCTATGTAATTTAATACCGCAAAGTTAATTTTATCGAATTTAAAATATATTACACACATTCATTTGGAATTTATTTATTGGATATTAAAAAGATAACATTTATCTTTGACTAATAATCTGTATTTGAGATATTATTAACCACTGTCAAATGAGAACGTATTTATATTATCGTGTTTTTGTCTGACATCATATACCGTGGTTTAAAATATGTAAGACTAAAGAACGTTAGTTGGTTATAGCAAGAACGATGAATTAGATTTCGTGATGCACAGTGCTTAATGGTATCTTTAACCAAAGCTGCAAATATAATGGAGTTTAATGAATTGAAAGAAAATATTTTCTATACTTCGCAGAACCGCATTTCGCGAAGAATGAATTTTTATTTTGATTTTGATATTTTAGTCTTTCCAAATAAAGACACAACTTTTATTTAAATAATAGAATTGATGAATTAAATCAAAGTTATAAAAGGTGCTTTCAACTATCCATATTCCTCGAACATTTTTATTTTTTACGATTTACGAACATTTTTCAAAATGATATTTTTTTATTAAACAATCAATTGAAGATGCAATTACGTTGCAACAATTCGAGGGATTTTAATATAACAAATTTCGATGAAAATTTTTGATTCTATATTTTGCAAACGATGTTTTCGTTTATGTTGCATGTTCATGAAACTTTCTAAAAGATAATACAGAGAATTGTTTTCCTTGGATATAATCCTGCGAAAGGATACCTCAGAGGCAAGTTTCCGAGTGTCCTGTTGTTTATGTTCCCGGGCCTTATCGTTAAGACGTAAGTAGTCGGTTGAATAAATATAATCGTGCGATAAACCGAGAAATAGTTGAAATATATTCCGTTAAATATCATTTCAAACGGAGATGTTTCATTCAAATAACCGATTTGCACGCTAATTAACTAAGTTAAACCTTGGATTAAAAGCGACATTATATTCGTAGTTAACTTTGGATCTAACTTCTAGTAAAGATTAAAATAAGTACTTAATTTAATGAGATATAAAATAAAAAAAAAGAAAGAAAAATTACTTAAGTAACTCACGTTTTTCTTCACGCTATTCCATCAGAACTTGAACACTATTGTGAAGATCCTTAGAATAGAAGTAGTTCGACACGCCTCTATTTTCGTCGAAATTCTTTCCTTCCACAAAGAATAGAAAAAGGGGTACGAATGCGCGATATTTTCTCGAGACTCGACATTACTTCCAACGTCACGTACTTCCCTTCTATAGTTGAACACAGTTACATGTACACACACACACTTACGCGTTACTTACATTTGTACGATAAGTCCAGAGAGAATCGACGATGGCGTTCTCTCGAAGAAAGCAAAAGGCGGTCTCGTCGTAAGACGGGAATCGTGCTAGGCAGAATTATACCACGCTCCTGGGATAACGGACACTTAATTTTCGTGGCGCACTGTTCGGAAAGGAAGGCTTCTGGGGGGTCTTATTTGGTGCTTCGCTAGAGATTTGCGACGTTCTAAATGACAGCGCACCGCGAAAGTTTATTGTTAGGTGAGCCGAAGCAAGGGGGGTAAAGGTTCTTACTCCGCCTTCCTTTTCCTTTTCCTCCTTCTTCCCCATCCCCCACTCGCCATCTCTTTCTTAACCCACGAGTCCCTACTCCCTCTTTTCTACCATTCTTCCCACCTCTCAGAGATCCTACGTTTCTCCATTTTCCGAGATAGCGCGCGTATTTCTTCGAAGACAAACGAAATGCATTTAAAAAAAATATGAGCAATATTCCCAATGGGAAAAAGGGGTATAAGTATGGTAGGCGTCGAGACTTTTGAAAAGAGTACGCGATCTTCGGACTCTTTCTAAATATTTTATATCTAAGGTACAGAGTATAAAAGGAAGAATAAAAAGATAAGGTAAATGTAGATAAATAAAGAGAGAGAGAGAGAGAGATGCCAGTGGCTATCTAGCAAACTCACCCCCTTTTTTCACAAAACCCGTCATTCTTATGTTAGAAAATCTTATGCGAGTGTATAAAGTTTACATTATGCTACAGACTTCCTCTAAAGTCCTATAGCTCTTCAAAAAGCAAAAATCTTAGAGAGTAGAGAGAAAAGCTATTAAAAAATGAATCATCTTTCTAACGTTGTTCATGTTACTTTGCTTTATATCCTATGTCAAACTTAAGATCATACTAATACATCCCTATTATGAATATTTTCCGATATTGTTATCTCGTATTTACTGCGTTGGAAACACATGTTTACAGAATATCTTATTGTGATGCTTAAAGTAACTATAATACGTGTACGTGATTGTCTGTGAACAATACGGGGAATACTCCTCCTTCTGGTAAACAGAGTGACAATAATGTCGGCGCTCGAGTAGAAGTAACATCGAGTAATGGGATGAAAATTTTAGGGTGGCAGCCTAATTCGCGTTTCGTGGAAAGTAGGCAAGTATAAGGTAGACAGTAAGGTAAAGGGTTCGCCGCCCATGTTCGTGTAAGATCTTTCCCGTGGCTGTACTGGAATACCCCCATCCCTTTTGCAAGCTTGCTGCCGCCGGAGGATGTTAATCAGAATAGAATTTACATACGAGACTCGTATTACCTGGTAGTCTAGCAGATGCACCAAGAGGAGAAGATAACGGTCTCGAGGGAGATAGTGTAAGTGAGAAGGAGAGTAACAGAAGGAGAAAGAGAGAGAGAGAGAGAGAGACAGAGACAGAGAGAGAAGGCCGCCGCAAGAGTCGCTTATGCTATCCGTAATAATGTGACACCTAAGACAATATATATTGCGTTAGGCTTGCCCCAGGATTAACTTCATTTCACCTACGACCGCTTCCCAACGAGCTTGAACCCTTGAAAATTTGTTATCTTCCACGCAGCCCTTTGTCATCCTTATTGTTATCCACCTTTATCGTTCCTTTCCCGCATTATTCCCTTCAATTTTCTCACCTTCATATTTCCCCTAACGGTTTCCAATAATCTTTTGGTTTTTGATGTTTCTGGTCTAGTTTCTGCTTTATATGTCATGATGGATCTTATATTTTATGTATTCTGGATTTGCCTTCGATTCCTTTATTTAATATCAATTACATTATTTTAATAAAAATGTTCAATATATTGGAACAGTTAAAAACTTTGAGTAGATTTGGTTGTGTATGTATTTATTCAGGAAAATTTCGAATGAACGGAATAAACGTGTGAACGAACGAACGAACGAGTACACGAATACACGATCTCCAACAAAAGATGTAATTTATATGACAATTCGTCTGGCTGAATTTAACCTTGAAACAAAAGTTGAGAGTTTTCGTGAACACCGACAACAGGGGATTATATAACCGTAGTGTATTATTATTGCGTAAAGCTTAATCATCGAAAAGTTAAATGCAATTAAAGAGTATACTATCAGTTAATAGAATCCCAACGTTGATGTTTTCAACACGTAAGAGTCATCTATACTTGAATTAACGATTTATCGTTTGGTTGCGTTATGTATCAGACAAACAACGAATCTTCGTTGTAATTTATTTAACAGAGAGGAACCTAACTTTTTCCCCCAAAGTTTTCGTATCGGACAATTGACTCTCTCTCTCTCTCTCTCTCTCTTTCTGTTTTCCAGTACTATTTCTCCAGCAATATCTTCCATAATAGATTGACTTTTCTTAGTCTGTTATCTTTAGTTCCGTTCACAATCAGTATAACTAACATGAGAATCAAAGTGGACTCGCGTATACAACAACCAACAGAGTAGTCCGTTTTTACTCAACATAAACCGTCTTTTGAAGATTTTTTTGCTATTCTCGAATATCGTTGACCGAAAAGAAAAAAAAACTCTAGATTCTCAGAAAGAAGAATTTCATTTCCCCCCCTCTCTCTCACTCTCTTGCTTTATTTTTTTTCTTTCCATCATCTTACTCCTTTTTATCCCTTTTCCCTATTCCTAGTTTCATGACATTTCGAGTGATTTATATATCGCTTCAATTACGCCGAGTGAAATTCCATGTTATGTACTGACAGGTTATGGCTCTTCCTCGATAAGCTTGGCAAAAAAATATCCTGCGGTATTACTCGTCGCGGTCGAATTAAATCGTTGATAGAAATTCCATGCAAATTCGACGAATTAATGATGGTCATCGTGCGAATTTAATACCCCCCGGAAAAATCGATATCATTCGGCGCGTACCAAAGAGAGTTTGAAGAGGGGGGGTATTAAATTCGCACGATGACCATCATTAATTCGTCGAATTTGCATGGAATTTCTATCAACGATTTAATTCGACCGCGACGAGTAATACCGCAGGATATTTTTTGCCAAGCTTATCGAGGAAGAGCCATAACCTGTCAGTACATAACATGGAATTTCACTCGGCGTAATTGAAGCGATATATAAATCACTCGAAATGTCATGAAACTAGGAATAGGGAAAAGGGATAAAAAGGAGTAAGATGATGGAAAGAAAAAAAAATAAAGCAAGAGAGTGAGAGAGAGGGGGGCCAAAAGTAAGGGATTTCTTACGATTAAAGGGCGAAAGAGGGGAGGGGAGGGAAGAGAAAGAAAGGAAGAAAGGCACGTACGTAAACACGAAACGTTTTCATGAGACTCTTAAAATCGGAAAGAGCTTACTTGGAGAGTTTTATCTTCTTTTATGTAGTGCATCGAGCCAAGTAGAGTTTATGTTCGTTGCTCTTCCAGTCGGCCAACCAACCAACCAACCAATCCCTCTCCCCCTCCCTTCTCCCGTTCCCCTTCCCAGCCGCTCAACATCATGGAGAAAATTCTTCTAATGGACAGACGCGCGTCGACTTTGTTGGACCGGCAATTTTAGTAAATTACCTCAGGATGCGGTACTGTTAAAGTATTCATCGCGCGTAATGGAGCAGCGAGACTAATTCAAACTGGTCAACGTATTCACCGTTCGTACTAAAGCAAAATTCGATTAAATATTCAGGCAGTCTGGATGTTTCACGTTCACGAAACTTCATCATCCCTTAGAACCACGCGTGTTGACTTTTCTTAAGTCCTTCAAAGATGAAAGTGGATTTGATTATTTAACCGTAGCTTAGAGAAATTCCTAATGTCTATCGTCTTTCATAGAACTTACATATGCAATATTATATGCAGGAGTATGTATATATGATATATTAGATATCAGTGTGTGAACAGAACGTAATAAATTATGTTTTAAACCAATTAACTTGCTAATCGTTAGAGACATATAAATGATTAGTGGTAGTTTTTTAATCATTTATTACGCTTACCTACATTTCTTATATTTTTTGTTTATAACATATCATGGATATGGAACATCATCTTTTATATGAATTAGTCCAAAAAAAAGAAGAAAAAAAACTACGATAACGCGGGATATGATGATTTGCATCGTTGGATATAAATAGACATTATCGTACGCATTTCTCTTAATCTACTATCCAGAACGCAGCATGCGTTACTAACCATACACCTAAGTCAATCAAAGAGGAGCATTAATCTTCGTTCTTCTCACCCGGGTTCTGGCTTGGATTAAAAAAAAAAAAACAGAAAACGAAAATCGTAGGTAGATTTTTCTTCGCCACGTATATCCCACCGTTGATCTACGATAATGATACCGTGTACATCCGTATGTCAGGCTACGAAAGAAAAATGAGGGACTATACGGCTCCTAACAAAAGAAGATAAATAAACATTTCGATTTGATGCACAAATATTCGACCAAGACCCCGATATATATTTAAATAATCGATTAAAATTTAATGCAGAAAAACTCGACGTTGAATTCCAATGATTTCTATCTCCTTTTTTCACTCTTTTTCCCTTTTCTATCTCTCTCTCTCTCTTTCGTAATTACATTCGATTACGTCAGCAAAATATCTGTAGGAGTTCGCGAAACGACTTAGCGACTTTCCAGACTTGAGCTTTTGTCGAATGCGATAATATCCGGTTCGTGGATCGATTCGACGTGAAAGAATCCGAAGAAACCGATCGCCGAATTTTCTGTTGCCATCTTAGAGAATTCGAATCCAGGAAACGGATTTTACTTCCTTGAGTTTCTTCTTAAAGACGACGAGAAACTTTTGTTTCATCCCACCGATTCGATTCTCTATCCGATCTTAATCGTAACGATTAATTGCTTTTGGCACGAGAACGAAAATAAGATTTGGACATCTTTCTTTCTTTCTTTTCTTTCTTAGCTCTTTGAGATATACCCGGTGGTGTTCGGTGATGCTTATTATCTTGATATCAACTATCCTATGAAATCAGTTTCTCTTCTTCTCTTTTCTTTTTTTCTTTTTTTTCAATTGTTATTGGTGCCAAAAAAACAAACTTCAACTACACTTCAAAGAAATCTTGAAAACTTTCGGTAGAGATAGCATCTAATTATAATAAAAGAATGGTATGAAAATCGATTCAAATGTTCGAAATGAATGTGTGAGTTATCAAGTATTTAACGTGTCACTTTATTCGGGTGATATGCAGGCATGTTTGCTGTACTTTCTGTCTATTCTGTTTTGTCTTGAACGACAGCTGAACAATTCACGGGGTGCTCGACCTGTCACGTATATTTACTCATGAATTATTAATGAGATTTTCTCTAGTGACCATAAATGTTGGATATTTTGACGTTTTAAGACAACAAGTGTGCAATTATTCGCTTTCAAACGCGAATTACGCGTATTTTTGGTTTTAGAATGTTAATTTTTATATAAGATTTTTCTTAAGAAAACAGTTGAAATATTTATATTTATTTGATGACGGTATTTTTATTATTGTACGTACAGTTTATCGATTATCGTCTCGTAAACTTTGACTAAAAGATAAAACTGTGTTCGTGACAAGAACTATCATTTTTATGCGAGTCTTCTACTCGCTAAACAGTCTAAATTATTTTATAACGAGATTTTTGCATATATAAATATATCTGGTGAGATGAAAGAGGAGCATTCATCTCGCAGGACAAAAAGTAAAAGCATATGTAAAATGATAGAAAATAATGTAGCTTCATTATTACTCGGAATATTTTTATTATTTCTTTTTTTTCTTTTTTTTTTGTACCACTGGGGGATCTACACATTCAGATTATTGTTTCATTTCAAATGTCCTTTTCATGAAAACCAAGCAAGTTTAATGAAACATTCATGATCGTTAGTCCTTGTAACTTTTAATAATGTATATTTGCAAAAAGAAATAAGTTATAAAACGAGTGCAGGATAAAAATATTTCAATATACTAAAGTGTAAATTGTGACGAAATAAATGTAATTCAAAGAAGCAAAACGTGTATTCATTTCAAAGTATACTTGAGAAAAGTAAATTAATAGTATGTCAAAACGTACAATACAGGATTCTATATTTCCCGTTAAATTATATCGTAACTATTTCAAATACCGTCGAACAAATACATTTTACACTTCGATAAACACTGGAACGTTAATTTTGAATATAAAATACGAAAATGTTCTTGTAGTTCCCTGATATATATATATATATATATATATATATATGTTTCACTGTAAAATTATTATGTTTAACAACGGTCACAGTAGAAAAACATTAATTCTATAAATGTAGAAACTACGCAATGCTGAGAATACATATGACAGAGAGTCAGAGAAATATTTATTTATAATATTTACATATTTACGTTCTAAAGAAAAACAATAATTTAAAAGAAGGGAAGTGACAAACACGTTATACAATGATAAATGTTTTACGATGAGATGTCATTTTGTTCACAAATCACTAACAATGCGTAACTTATAATGCGTAACTTATAAGCGACGTTTCACTATAAACGAAAACATTATATCCGATTTTTTTATAAAGAATTATCTCATATTAAGCGGTCGGTCAATATAGGCGGAGTCATAGTAAACGGATTCCACTGTGTATATATATATATATATTATGATATAAGTGTATAATGTTGTAAAAATCAAGATGATAAATGTAACATATAAAAGAGAGAAATGTATTGTACGTAGGACAAGTAACTTGTAATACATTTTGTGGGATATACCAGACCGTCAAAGAGTGTTTTATAGTAATCGTATTATTAGAGTACAAATCTGAACTCGAAAAAGGGAAAATCTTGGATTAAAGGATACCCTATTATCATGTATAGTTCATTCAACCACGGAAGCTTAAAGCCGATCTTACAAGGGATTAGTTTTATGGCGAAAGCTCTGACCAACGTCGTATTCTGGCCATCGCAAACTGCAATCGAACTTTTCCAGGTATGCAGAGGTATATTACTGTCAGCCTATAATACTCTATTAGCTAAGTGAACTTCACATCAAGATATTTCCTGAATTAAACTTGCCGTTTTGCTTCTCGAAGCGCGACGGTATAATTGAATCTGTCATTTAGTACTTTCTCCATTTACTTCAAACGCAAGTAGTTTCGACGATCGTAAAAGTTTACTCCTCCCTAACAGTCTATTTTTATTAAACTATAAAATAACGATGTTCCGTTGGTAAATTTTTCACGAAACTTTAAAGAAACTTGAGAAAGTTGCATATACCTAAGAAAATATCTTTTTTCGAAATAAGAACATTGATGACTTAGAAATAACTTTTGAAATAAATTGCTTATTTCGCCAGACACGTTATTTTTCTCCAAAAAAATAAACGTGTGTGTCTATTCTTAAAGTTTATTAAATATAAATTAATTTTTCTTAAAAATCCTTTATGCGATAAACAAACAAAAATGCAATATACAATAACTTCATTTATTCTAAAAATATAAAGTTTCGTGAAAGAAAAGATAAGAATTTTCATTGAATAAGTTTTACCGTACAAATTTTCAGCTTTTAACTTCTCATCTTTACATTCTTCAAAATTCTTGAGAAATACTTTCTGTATTAATCGATTACGCAAAATAAATAATACTATACGTACTTATTTTCCACCTACATACATACACACACACACACATATATATAGATTTTATAAGTATTACATTTAAATCCGTGTACTCGTAAAATATTGGCGCGTAAGAAAGAATAGGAAATGCAAACACTGAAACAATAGGAGGACAGTCAGTATCAAGTAAAAGCTTGCCAAAGTAGAGAAGATATATATTTGAGAAAATACTACGGTGTCTCTCTCTACAAGGTTTTATATATCGAAAAATGATGGGGATTGCCAAATCGATGTACTAAACGGGTTTAACGGTCTAGGAATAATTAGGGTATTGGCAGTGCGCCGAACTTCGGGTACGGCTCAACTCCTACAGCAGATTCGAACAAGAAGAGTAGTACACTGGGCGTTCGTGTACTAGCCCATTACACGCATTACCACCCACAACTGTAATTCTCCGTTCGTTTCTCTATTCCTCGAATCAATCTACAGAACACTCTCTTTAACCTTTTTTTATTCTCTCTCGAATATTTTCAAGTAGAAATAAAATAAAAAACCAAACGCTGTTTGCAATTTTTCACCCAATCGTATCCAATTTTAATCTTCGTCATCATCATCTTTTTTATTCACAAGATTTATCTTTTTTTGCCAATTTCAAATATATCAGAGTAAAGAAATAGATATAAGTTGAAATTTTATTAAAATTCGTTGAACGTGATAAAATGGAATTTCGATTATAAATTTCTTTTTGAAAATATATGATTCTATGGTAAAATAGAAATGAAAATTTTTATTACGACGATTCTTCATTCTTTTTTTTTTTTTACCTTTATCCGAAGAAAATAAATCCATACGATTCGCGTTAGATCGTGTGTTTAAAGATGCGTTGCTTTCCTAGCACTGAATTCGCTCAACCCCTTGCAACGTTCCTTCTTGCTAGTCCTCTTTGGCACATCCCACGAACCCCAGGTGGTTCATTGATTTATATGAGTTTGCGATACAATTCATACGATTTAAATACTCGTTAAAATAACTTTAACTTTAGATTCTGTCCTGCCTTTCATTTGCATAAACGCATTCAACGTGTGCAATTAAGCGAGTTAAAATTTTATTGTTAACCGGACTTTCATTGTCAGTCCAATTCAATACAAGATTTCAATTGCAGGAAACCATGTCTACCGAAAGAGATTAGACCGTAACAATGCGGAATTTTACATGGGAGAATTTCATTAAATTCGAATCTTCGTCTCTTCCTAATTTTTTTTTCCACTCTTTGTTGCTTATTTTTTTAGGTTTTATTTTCTTTTCTTTTGTTCTCCATTTTAATTTCTTTAAAATATGTTCAGAAATATCGCACAAACGTTACTCTGTCAAATAATTTTATTAGATTTTTGAGTTATACTTTTTCTTATCGAACGTAAGATATATTTGCGGAAAAATATTCTACAATTCAATATAAACAGAAAAATCTGTAGCATGGTCTAAAACATATGGCCGATTTATAAGTAATAATCGATTCTATAGAAACGTACAATTCAGTATCAAACTTTCTGTGGACCTATACTTGCTGTAAACAAGCGTACGACAAAGTTACTTGTTCACCGAACTAGAAAGAGTATGCGCAAACTTTTAACTCGAGTATCTCAAGATCGCTTCAAGAGAATTATTGAATAGATAGAAGGAGAGAGAGAGAGAGTGAATTCTTGGACGATTTTCACGAGTTTACGCGCTGAGTTGCATCACGAAGGATACTTCAGTATTTATTTTTTAAAGAATAGACAAGGACCATAGTTCTTTCAAGAAGTCCAAAAATACAGAACTTATGAATCCATTATTTACAACCAAGTTCGATAGCGAAAAGAATTCTTCTCCAAGTGTTTTAAGTGTTTTGGAAAAAGTCTTGAGAGAAATCCACCTAACATTATGGCAAATCAGGTTGCGTCAAGTATTTGTAACGTATGACTTTTCAAAACAATAATATATTTGAACATCAGAGTTGTGAAGAATTTCCCATGAGAAAATTTATCAAGTTATTTCGTATACAGTTGCTACACTTTTAAGCTAAAAAACAAATCAATTTAGTCTCAAGCTATCACACATAGAACAGATTAAACACATTTATAAATTTAACATATTTATTTTTAATATATTATTATTTATCTATTTTTATATATTTATAAATTTAATATAAATTTAACCCGGGTTTGTTTTTATTCTTTTAAGCTTACGTGTTTCTATTTGAAATAATATAAAAATATATGTATTGATTATGGTTTGAAATATTTGACGTATCGATTATGATCTCGATAATATAAAAAGGAGCTTCTTATCTCTGTTGTGAGCATAAGTGAAAAATTAATAAAAATATATCCACTGGTAGAATACTTTGAAAAAACTTATCCACGCGTCCGAACGATCAACTCTATCGCCAAAACCATGCCGTTCAGTTCGCGTATTTCTTTTTTTTGTTTCTTTTCTTTTTTTTCAAAAACACGAGCCTCGATACATAATCCAATAGGGATGAGTGCGAGCGATATCCATGCAAAGGATGAGAATGTCGACCGGTTTCGAAGTAAAATGTTACGTTATTATTTTTCTGGAAGCTCGCCAGTCGAGGTTGCACGAATTCCGTGGAAATAATGAAAATTTATTCCTGAAACTTCC
Organism: Mischocyttarus mexicanus; assembly: GCA_023678845.1. Lineage (NCBI taxonomy): Eukaryota > Metazoa > Arthropoda > Insecta > Hymenoptera > Vespidae > Mischocyttarus > Mischocyttarus mexicanus. The sequence continues at coordinate 13,384 of JACGTP010000891.1, forward strand.
ATTTTCGGGTCAACGATTTCTTCCTTCCTTCTTTCTCTCTCACCTTTCTTCTTTATCCATCTCCCTCTCTCTCTTTCTCTCTCTCTCTCTTTTTCTTTCCTTCTCCGTTTTTCTCTCAGCTTTCTCTTATCCGATTCCTGTTTACCGACGTCTCTCGTACGTTAACATTGGCACAAAGCAAGATCATATGGCAGTCTTTCGCACATTTATATACTGGTTATCATACTCTCAGCAATATAGTATTGAAAAAGGTGTCAAGTACATTTTTCTTTTCACTTATATACTTACATAGCTTCTTTTTTAAATTATATTACTAGAATCCTACCAACGATATATGCTATTAAGATAATACTTCCCAAGTATCACGTTTCCCACAAACGTTTGCAGTTTCAATACTCGTTTGCTGAGAAAAAGCTTCTTTTTTTTTCTTTCTATTCTGTTACATTCTTGATTTCTCTTTCTCTCTTTGTTTCTCTTCTTTTTTATGCGCGTACTCCATCTTCTATACGGTGCACGCGTTATGCATTAATTTTCGTGATTCCCAGAGCGTATGAAGTCTCCTTGGATTGCCGAGAAAAGCAATCAAACGTTACGACTAGTTGTAAATTAGCTCTGACATTTCCTTCTTGGTTTTTTTCTTCTTTTTTTTTTTAATTATTTTTCCGATACGTCTGGACGAATTTTTTTGATTTTTATCGGAAGTTTTGTAAATTTAAGGGTTCACGGAAAGGCAACGTCACACAATGGATTTGTTTGTGTATGTTGTGAGTGTGAGTGTATTGATTTTATAATAATAGAATATTTATGGGTTTCTATATAGGAACGATAACAAAACAATCAGAATGGCTCTTGAACTCGAAGTTCAATATTTATTCTCCTCCAAAAAAGCAAAAGAAGAATAATTGTATTTAGATTAATTAATAAAATTGGATCTAATTAAGAATTCAAGTGTGATAATACATATATCTTTTATATTTCGTGCTCATTATAATTTAAAAAATCTTCAGATACCACGGTATACCTATATATACGGTATACCTATATATACGATATACGATATATATACGATATACCTATTCTTTTATTCATTTTCATCCTTCCTAACCATTTTTTACTTTTAACAAACCGTAATCCCAGTTTTACGTATTCTTATTTTATGTTCCTCTGTCATTAGTAATAGTAGGGAAAAAAAAAGAAAAACACTTGAAGAAGGTGTAGCAGAAAATTAAAGAATCTAGAAATACCGACGTACGAAAATATTTCAAACACCGTTTGTAAGTTTCCCATTTGTTAATGAAATACTTTGAAATTAAAATGCTTCCTCACTTTTTAATCCTCTTATATGATTAATATGTAAGACACACACACACACAGGTGCGGTTTCCTCACTTGGCCCGTGAGAGCCTTACTTGCTCGCTTGATTTACAACTTTGGTATATTTTTTATCTTCAAAGTCATTTGAAAATAATGATGCAGATATATTTAAATATATTTTTTTAAACATATTTCATATATTAATATTTATCGATCAGAGAATTTTGAAGAATATAAAGATTTAATTATCCTTGAAAAAATAAAGAAAGAAAGAAAGAAAGAAAAGAAAAAAAAAACATTTTTCTCTTAAACGTTAATATCAAAAATCTTAACAGAAAAAAAGAAAAACTTCATAATAAAGTTCACTTTTTAATTTACAAGGGAATTATTAGATAAGTTTTTAATAGTTTCAAATGCCCTCTGGACTTCCTACTAACGTTGTAACTTATTAAAACGATTTTATGAATGAAAACGGTTGTAAGGAAAAGAAATAATAGTTAGATTTGCTAATAGTTACCTTCGCACAAATTGATTGATACTTTATTTCATAACTTTGAAGGTACTTCGAATATTATTATTGATGTTCTTACTCGGATAGTCGTCGAATTATCTGGAGTTTATGTAACGCGAATTGCCTCATCGTGAATTAATCGATTTATCAAAAAAAAAAAAGGAAACATACTTAAGCACGTTCAGCAATTCGAAACTAGAACGAGAAAGGGTAGCACGATTCAGACCAAAAAACGATTTTCACTAACAAGGAGAACACCTCAAGTGTACATCGAGTTTCTCTTTGAAACTTTGCACACTTGTAAATGTTGATTAGTACTACAATGCTATCTATATGACTCTTGCCAACGCTTAACCCTTTTTGAGATATAGGCCGACGAAATTTGAATAAATATTTCAGGACGTATATATACCTCTCCATTTCATGTAATGTCATAAGCCGCGGTAGCCGAGGGGGTGGACGCACAGGTTCGTAATTTTTTTGTCCTAAGTTCAAGTCTTGTCTGTACTACTATTATTGTTTTTCTATTTTTTTTTATTTTTTTTTTTTTTATTTATGTCAATTATGTTTTATTCATCTTAGTTTTTTTTTATTTTTTTAACGATATGTTTAATAAAAAAAAAATTTTTGTAAATTTGGTCCATTGATATTATGAAACGTGACAAATTTTTTTTATTCGTGTATGTTCCAAGTATATTGGAAAATAACAATTATTTAGTTTGGGAAATAAGTAATATGAGTAAAGAACTCATTTTTTATTATGTGTTCTTTAATTTTTAATTAAATAACCTTAGAAAAAAAGCCCAAGGTTTAGAGAAGATTTTGATTATACTTAGTCAAGGTTAAGTCAAAGTTAAGTATGGGTTGCGTCAAGATAAAGTGATGCATAGTTAAAGTAATTTTCAGTAAAAAATTTCAAAATGTTGCGTCAGCGTTTTCTCAGCAAAAAATTAAGCTAGATTAAAAACAATTTTATGGGCAGATAGCCCACGGTTTAAAGAAGATTTTGATATAACTTTGTCATAGTTTAGTCAAAGTCAAGTATGGTCGCGTCAAGATAGAGTAAAAAATAGTTA
>JACGTP010000892.1:0-16265 GCA_023678845.1 Mischocyttarus mexicanus
ATAATAATAATAATAATAATAATAAACCTTCATAAACGTTGTTAAATTAATTAGAAATCGTAGGATCACTTTAGCTTCGTTGTAACCAACCCGATAATCAATTATTATACCTAAATTTCCTAGAGAACATTGTCGAGTTAAATTAGAGTATAATTTTCCGAAGAGGTGTAGTAAGTTTCGAAATTGGTCAGATATAATCGATTAAATTTCTATCGATAAATTCATTTCTTTTTCTTTCTTTTTTTTTTTTTCTCTTTCCAATGAATTTTTCTTCTATAGAAAAATTCCCTAGACTCGTTTATTATTGTCAAAGAGAAAAAATCGAAAATGAAAAGTAATGGGTAGAGAATATAACGAATACTGTATTAAAATATACATAAATGAATACAACAACCAAATCCATATTATCTTTTCCTCCCTATTCTTCATGATAATAAAAGAAAATAATAAAAAAGAAAAAGAAGAAGAAGAAGAAGAAAATGCGAATAATTTATCGAACATTTCATTAGTTTGATAATGAATGGAAATGAAAAGTAGTACCACAACCGTGTGTTATAATGCATTTCAAAGGGAACAATAATAATTTCGCATTGTAGCGAAGTAGGAATAATGATCATTTATTATTATATCATTTAAGTTTTTATATAAATTAAAAAGAAAAAAATATATATGTTAGATATAAAGAAATAATAATTTTGTATTTTGGTAGTTAGTTGATTTAAAATAATCCTATAATTTATTATTGTAATATTAAACAAATCTTAAAATAATTAATATTTATCATAGAGTAATAAATAATAATAATAATAATAATAAAAAGTTGTAATATTCATTGATAGTTTATTAATTTCATTTAGGTTTATATTGGATATAAAGAAATAGTAATTTTGTATTCTGTTAGTTAATTAATTTAAAATAATCCCACAATTAATTATTGCAATATTAAGCAAATCTATCAATAATTAATATTTATCATAGAGTAATAAATAATAATAATAATAATAATAAAAAGTTGTAATATTCATTGATAGTTTATTAATTTCATTTAGGTTTATATTGGATATAAAGGAATAGTAATTTTGTATTTTTATGTTTGAATTCATTGAAAAAATCCCATAATAATTGCAATATTATTACGCATAATACGATTAATTTGATTAAGATATGAATGAACTTACATCATCAACATCCCATCCATCTTTTTGCCAAAAGTAACAACTGACGAATGCTGCAGCAACTACTGCCAATGGTCCAGCACCTCCAAGTTCAATAGCCTCGCTTCCAAAAACCGCAACCATTCCACCCCCCAATAGCATCAATACTCTTAGTGGAACCATAAAGGGCTGTAACCAATTTAATCAAAGGAATCAATTAATTTTAGTATATTCAGGAGTAGTTTCAATATTAATTTTATGGTGTATTTGGATTGGTCAAATGAGTATCTTCTGGGGGACTCAATTTCTATAATCTGTGTATTAATGCCTTTATTTAATTGAATTATTAATAATAATAATTATTATTATTATTATTATCGAATATTATTTTATTTAAAAATAAAATAAATTTGCAATTGCTTTTAGTTATATTTCATGCATTTACTGGGCTAACATGCTGTAAATAAAATAAATCTAATCTATTAAATAAATTATATAAATTATTATTTTATTTGATATTTAAATTAATATTATTTTTAGGTAGTTTGTGTAATAACACATTTTATATTAGCTAGTTTGTGTAATAACACTTTGACAATGATTGAATTTGAATTTAATTTGTTTTTCTTTTTTTAATTCAAATTCTGCATTTGATATTATCGATTTTAATCATTTTGGTGTTGAATAATAAATTATTATTTAGAAGATATTTTATATTTATTATTTTAAGTTTTAATATTAAATTGGATTGTAGATAAAATATGTCTAAATTTAGTTATAAATACTAATCATTTGACAAGTTACAGTAAAACTAAGAAACTATGAAACCCATGGTTAAAATTCCCCATAAAGTATCTATCAAAATCAACAACCCTTAATTTTACTAATAAATATATATTTATACTTTTAATATTTTTAAGAAAAACGAATCATGAACGAATGCAATTTAACCACAGGTACATTATTTCCAGACTCTTACACAGAATTAATTGGATATTAATTAGTTGAAATTAGCAAAAAAGAAAAAGAGGAAAAACTTTAGAAACCAGTTGGAAATACGAACGGTTTAAAACCAGTACGATGTTTTTAAAAGATATTGCAGAGAGGGGGGGGGGGGAGGACGACGACGACGAGTGAAGGAAAAAGTAAAATCGTGAAGAGATTAAATAAAAATCAGAGGCAGTCATGAAGACTGCCGATAGAAGTGAGTTTTGAATTTTCAAAATGATTGTAATATTAAAAGTTAAAATTAAAAAGGCCAACACTTTGTATATACCCAATTGTATGTGTATGTATTATTTGAAAATTTCATGATTTATACAAAAGAAGGTTCTGCCAATATTTCACCCATTCTCTCATTTTTTCAGATTACACACGCAAAGGGGCATTTGACCAAAAACCGATACACCTTCTTTTGTATAAATCGTGAAATTTTCAAATAACACAATATGACATTTTACATCAGACAATTTTAACCATAAGTTAAATATAAAGCCATATTTTGTTCGACCGCAGAAACTTATTTGTACACCCAATATAATTAACGTAATTCATATAAATAATTTAAATTTAAAAAATAATAAAACTAAAACACCATTTATATTAAAACCTTTATTATAACCAATAAAAACAAAAACTTTTCCGGTATCTTAATTAATATATAAACAATTACCCTTCTTCTCCTTCTCACCACTCCTCCCAAAAAAAAAAACGAAGAAACCAATAAATAATTTGAAATACAAAAAGAAAAAAAGCCTTCATCATAATTAACAATAACTCGATAATACTATTTGCCAACACAAACTTATCATAAACAGACACACAAACATACACACACACACACACACATAAATATATAAAGAAAAAAAGAAAAATTAAGAAAGAAAGTAAAAAAAAAAACGTATGAAAATATAACGGTACATAAAACAGTGAAGAAATAAAGAAGTTGAAAAGAAAGATAAAAAGAAAGAAAGTTATTCTAAAAGAAGAAATAGAAGAAGATAGAAAGATAGAAAGAAATATCTAAGAAGTACTGCGGTTATGGTTGTAAGTATATACACAGTCTACAGATAGAAAAGAAAGATAGAAAAGGAAAGAAAATTTCTCTTCTCATTCATATTTCACGGTAGGCTAGAGAGAACTGCTTCGGAATAGTGTTTGCTCGTGTCTCAACACACCCACACCTACACCCACCAACACACACACACGCTTACTTCAAAGTTTCTCGAGCTCGTCATCGATCCGAACCATCTTTGCGTGTATGCGTGTGTATGCGAACTGCATACGCAAAGCCACTACGTATTACCCCTCCCCCAACCACCCCCCAACACCCCTAACCTACCCCCTGACAAACCCCCAACCCTTTTCCACATCTCGTCAACTTCATCCCACCTTCGTTCCCATCCCCCTTACTCCCTCCTCCTCCTCCTCCTACTCCTTCTCCTGTTCCTATCAAACCCCCTCGTTCCTATCCAAGTACCAACACCCCTTGAACCCCCTATCCTACCCTTTTGGACGTTATACATCGTATACATGCAACGCTTGCTATCCATTTCCTCCTATGCGACAACGAGCTTATGAGAACCGACGCCCTTTAAGTACCTATTAACAGCGTCCATCGTGTGCCATGATACGTCGACATGGTTTGTCCTACGGTAATATATTACGTCCAAACTCTACAAGAATATTGACTTTCAAATACAACGAAAATCAATCTTTTTAATTTTCTTTTATCATTTTTGAAGTGAATACTTCTTTAGCCTCGTTAGACGATTTATGGTAGGGGAAAATCTTATAGGTTCGCGTCAGCAACATGCTAATGCACGCGAATACGCATATACACACTAACACATTGTATATACCCGATTGTATATGTGTGTTATTTGACAATTACACGATTTATACAAAAGGTGTGTCGGTTTTTGGTTAAAAGCCCTTCTTTGCGTGTGTAATCTGAAAAAATGTGAGAATGGGTGAAATATTGGCAGAACCTTCTTTTGTATAAATATTTATTAATTTTTTTTTTCTTTTGTAAATATTTAATTAATTACGAGGAATTATTTATCTTTAAATTAATAATCCATCTTGTTGAAAATTCTATCTTTGTTAATTATTATTATTAATATCCACTTAAACATATATATAATAATAATAATATACAATACATATGTCATATTATTTTTATTATTTCCCAAATCCAATTATTTTATTGAATTACGTGGAATTACTCGTCTTTGAATTAATTCATCTAGTTTAAAATTCAATATTTGTAAACTAATATTATTAATATCCACTTAAACATAATATATATATATATACATATATATTATTATTAAATATATATTATACTAACAATATATATCATACACTTTGTTCATTTTTTCATCGACAAAAATAGACGATATTTAAAATACAAAATTATGTCACAATTTTGATAATATTAAGAAAAAGAAAAATAAAATTCCCATATAAAAGTCTAGTTAAAATACATTTATTACTAATTAATATATATTTACACGACTATGGTATTATTTTCTACCATAAAAATAATATCTCCAAGAAAAAGTAAGATTTCGCATAGTAATTTGAATTCGAGAACGTTTCAACGTAACTCGTACGAACTTCTTCTGTATTTCGTATTACGTTTCACATGTGTACATGTGTGTCTGTATCTGTCTGTCTATCTGTCTGTCTATCTGTTTCTACGTGTATGTGTGTGTGGGTGTGTGTGCATGTGTGAATATCGGTCGACAAGAAACAAAGGGGTAGGATTTTAAAGGGTTGTAAGCTTTCTCAAAGGAATCGAATCTTTCATCGAAAACGTATCTCCCTTTTTCTCGTTTTTATTATATCAAAGATTTCCTTTCAGTAAAACGATCGTCAAAGCCATACGAGAACGCAATCAAGATCTGTCTTTTTATCCATCTATCTATCTATCTATCTATCTTTATCTTTATCTTTATCTTTATCTTTTATATACCTTTTCTCATTTTCTTTCTCAAGGCTACTATCATCGACTATTTAGTTTCCTTCTTTCTTTCTTTTTTCTTTTTTTCATTTCATTTCATTTCTTTACTTCTCTATTTCAATTTCACGGTCATTTTAACCCTTTTCGTTTAAATATAATAACATTTCTCGTACCCATTTTGTTCTATCATTTTTATTTATTACAAACCAAAACGTCTACTTTCTTCAATGATTTTTTACTCAACAATCTAATATTTAACATTTATTTCGATTTATTATAATTTTAGTATTGCAACGTTTTAAGATACATCACCACCTTGTTTCTTCTTTTTGTTGTTATTGTTTTTATCATAAATTTTATTATCACTTTATAAACAAACAAAACATCTATCGGGAAAATTTAGTCCAAGATATTTTTATTTAGAAATTTGTTTGAACACGTGGATAGAAATCTCATGGTAGTAGGTTGTCTGTCCTAAGAATAAAAGTAACGTGTCATGCTTGTCTGCTCGAATTGTTTTTCACGTCACCTTTCTTTTACGAGCAAACAAATGCGAACATTTAGTCAAGAAAATGTCACCTCACCCCACACCCCATTCCCAGACGGTTTTAAAAAGAAAAATAACATCTCGAAGAAAATGTAAAATATTGAGACAGGGAAAATAAAATAAATATTGGAATGATAATATGAAATTATTAAAAAGTATACAAGAGATATAGTTTTGTTGATATTTTAATATTTCCAACTGTATAGAAAATTATTAATTAACAAAGTTGGTATTTAAATCTATAGAATAATATCTGTGTAAAAAAAAAATAATTTACAGAGAAAGTTCTACGCGTGAAAAATTCTTCCGAGTTTTCCAATTAAAAATCTAATCGAATTATCTACACTTCATTTAGGATGTTTGATATTTGGATAATAGTATGCTAATTTGTGAACAATTGCTGGTGCAAGAGTGATTAAAACTAGATTCAAATCATTGCAAACCATAATATTCAATATTAATATAACACCTATTTAAAATAAACAATGTACATTTCCCCGAAGCATGTTTTGTTTGTTAATAAAGTGATAATTCAATTTATGGTAAAAGGTCCTAATATATATATATTAACCAGTTAACTGTGTTTGACGCGTGTACGCGTCATGGAGAAGTGGCAAAATAAATAATAAAATTAACCAAAATAAGTAATAACATAAGCAATTTTATCAAATAAACCTATTTTTTTTTATGCAATATTTTAACAGCGACACTTCCTCTGTGTTTGACGACTATATTCGTCATCGATCGATTTTCGTGACACACGAAAGATGCGAGAAGTTCGCACTTTCAAAACGAAGCGACACAATTAACTGGTTAACACGTTTCCTGCGAGACCGTTTTTTAAAGACTTTCTGTTCAAGCCGCGTGGGGCATATGCGCTCCNTATTGTACTTTAAAAACACACTGAACTATAAATAAATAGCAGGTTCAGTTAAGCAGTAATTATTATATCAACAGCACGCGAATAAATGACTGATCAAAACACGAGAAGTGTAGTTAAAACAAGTTGCGGTGAAAAAGAATTGCCTATCACGCTGCGTGGGACGTACACGTCCCACGATCAAATGAATGCATCAGCAGTAGTATTAAAATGCCTATAATTGGCTGGACAATGAATTTTTAAAAGATTCTTCATTTTACAATGATAATACCAAATGGTCTGAACGGAAAGTTCAACGTGTGGCGTATGCGACCTACGCGGCTGGGAACGTGTTAATCAAAAATAATAATCATTTAATAAAATCAAATAAACTCACAAACGAACCCTTAGAACCCTGTTAATCGATTTGCCAGAGTTGTATTACTTCTTTTCGATCATTTTCTCTTATTTACTTTACTCGAATAATAAGAAAGATTACGAGACATTAATCTAAAGAGTTTTGTAGGAAAAACAGGGGAAAGAGAAGGGTAAAAATAAGACCTTTATATACTACTACTCAATGGGGGATAATTTATATTGCAAGGCTATCGAGAATATTTGCAATATGCATCAAACATGAGCAACAACGGACCAACCGACCGACCGACCAAGCAACCAACCAACCATCCACCCAACCCAAGGATACAAAGATGTTTTCGAAACGCGTAAGCTCGAATAGCATTTTTTTTTCTTTTTTTCTTCGTGTGTAAGTATGTGTATATTTTGTAATGCACCGTACAGTGAGATTCAAAAATATTTTATACATTCACGTATGAGTGGGTCAAGTACGAATTCATTTTCTATGTTAACAAATTTTTCTATAACATTTTAACTTCAAATTAGGACTAAACAATTTCAAATTGAGATTAAACAATTTTAAATTATGATTAAACAATCTCAAATTGTGACTAAAGAATTTCAAATTGGGACAAAACACGTTAAAAGCTACATTGTTTTGTCCCAATTTGAAATTGAAGTGGTATAGTTTTATCTATTTTTTTTTTATTAAATAAAACTACTATTCCAAAAAAGAAAAATCTATTCAGAATGATCAAAAATAATTAAAATCACTGTTAAAAGTTAATAAAAATTTACCCAACAACTATTGAGCTATGTTCATTCGTTGCAACAAATTGATTAACTCCATTTAAACAAAAAATTTCATAAATCCAATGAAATAAAATGTTTATCACTATTTCTTTTAAATTCCCATTAATAATTTGGTTTTATCATTGAATGGCATGTTCGTGGCATTCGAGTTGCATCGTTGCAACGATTTATTATTTAGTGTTGAAAAAAAATTGTCCTCTCTCTTTAATGGGGGTAATTAATATATTAATTATTAGAGGAGGGGGGGGGGGAAGTTATTATAAATATAAAAAAAATTTACGACTTATATCAAAGTGTTTTGACAGATTTTAATTTACCAAAAAGTCGAGTTATTGATTGATTTGTCCAACTAACGGGACTCGAACAATTTTTATATTTTCCAATGTAGAAATATTTTTGAAACTAACTGTAGCGTGTCTATAAATTCGATCTATCGTAAAGGATACCGCCAAGAGAAACGACGACTGTTCAGGAATATGATTTAGGATACATTTCTTTCTTTCTTTCTTTCTTTTATTCTTTTATTCTTTTTTTTTTTTATCAGCTATCAGAGAATAACCTCTTTTGCTGTATGATAAATAGAAGTGTCGAAGATGCAATCTTTCATTGGATCTAAAGAAAAATGTATCTTAAGTTCGTTGTTGTCTCGTTCGAAAAAGAAGATCACCATCTCTCTTCTTTTCTTTTTTTTTTTTGACGGATTTATCAAACTAACGACACTTAGTCTTACTCTCGAATTGATTCCAAAATATTTCTCTTCTTGACCTAACAATTCTTTACACTCTTCTTAACTCATCCCCGAAAAATCTTTCAATAATACTCTGCTATATTTGCTTTGCTTTATTTTTCCTAACTCTCAAAACAAAAATATTTTCTTGCCCAATTCTGGGATGATTCAATTTCGCATTTGTCACTGAAATTCCTGAATACGATATTTCTTTGGTCCTATGGGGTGAAATTGGGTGAATTTGGAGGAAATTAAGGGAAAAAGGATGAAAGGTAGAGAACAATTGATTCTAAAGTATCCCTGTTCTTGACCTAACAATTCTTTACACTCATCCTAACTCATCCCCGAAAAATCTTTCAATATACTCTGCTATGTTTGCTTTGCTTTGCTTTGCTTTGCTTTGCTTTGTTTTATTTTATTTTTCCTAACTCTCAAAACAAAAATATTTTCTTGCCCAATTCTGGGATGATTCAATTTCGCATTTGTCACTAAAATTCCTGAATACGATATTTCTTTGGTCCTATGGGTTGAAATTGGGTGAAATTAGTGGGAAAGGGATGAAAGCTAGAGACCAATTGATTCTAAAGTGTCCATGTTCTTGACCTAACAATTCTTTACACTCTTCTTAACTCATCCCTAAAAAATCTTTCAATATACTCTGCTATGTTTGCTTTCCTTTGATTTTCCCAACTCTCAAAACAAAAATATTTTCTTGCCCAATTCCAGGATGATTCAATTTCGCATTTGTCACTTAAATTCCTGAATATGATATTTCTTTGGCCCTATGGGTTGGAATCAGGGGGAATCAGGGGGAATTAGGGGGAATTAGGGGGAATTTGGGGGAAAGGGATGATAGGTAGACAGAGAAACAGAAAGGGGTTTTTAGAAAAAGGTTTTTCGAAGGGTAGGGAAATAAAAAAGGATACACATATTCCTACAGAACCAGTACTACTACCACCATCAGGTATCCAATTTTCCATCGTACCAACCTACCAATCAACGTTTTATTGTTGTCGCAAAAAAAAAAGAAAATAGGGAACAACAAGAACTCCATGGATGGAATAACGCAAAGTGGAAACACGGAAGAAGAAAATCGTTATAGGGTGTTGGTTCCGGGAATACACCAACATTGGTTGTACACCACCATGCTACCGCATAAATCATCCTTCTCTTCTTCCTTTTAATCTCCTTCCTTGTATACTCCCATTTTTTCCACTCTTCTTTTTATTTTTATTCTTTTTTTATTATAAAAGGTTAAACGCATTAGCGTACGCGCATGAAGGAAAGAAACACGATTGGATTTTTATCTCGGATGTGTGTGCGTGTGTGTGTGTATTTTGTTTTTTCTTTTTATTTACGGTTAATTTAACGATTTTATACTTTCTTCAAGTAATTCATAATTGTCTTCAAATTTACCTATTGTCGTTAATGATTCAACATTTTTTTCAATATCTTTTTTTTCCCCGTTTGAATTAAGTTTTTAATATACTCTTCGTTAATTTCGAAATTATACTTCCGAGACATGTTTTAGCTGGAACAAAAATAAATCTTTTCATTGATATTTTATCCTCATTCATCGTCTAATTATTTGCTTCCCCCGTTTCTATGCAAATGTAAGATATTATTATCAAATAAATACTATATATATGAAAATAATAAATATTAGATAAATAATAAATATTAAAAATATAAATGCACAAGATGCACATAATTGAATTGAAATTTGCTCCATTTCATACTTGACAAACCTAATATGCACATATAAAAATAATTAAATATTAGATAAATAATAAATATTTGAAATATATTGGGAGTATAANGTGTTTTTCACGGATCTAGCGGTATGAGACGGCGCGTTGTCATGTTGCAAAATAACTTTGCCATGTCTTCGGGCCCATTCCGGTCGTTTTTCGATCAACGCATGATTCAAATTGATCATTTGTTGTCGATAGCGATCCGTATTTACCGTTTCACCAGGTTTTAATAGTTCGTGGTACACCACACCATCCTGGTCCCACCAAACACAGAGCATTGTCTTTCAAATCGAAATCTCCACTTTTAAATTGACGAAACCATGTCTCACATGTTCTAATCACTGGAGCATGTTCACCATAAGTTTCTACTAGCAAACGATGTGCTTCAACTGCTTTTTTCTTTTGATGAAATAAGAAAAGCAACGAATTCCGCAAATGCTCTTTATTTGGAACGAAACTCGACATATTCATTGATATAAACTACTATGACGCTATTATTTTGACAGAATGAGACTTAGGTGTTTTTGGAGGTCAATGTCAATAGAAAACAATGGTGTATATAACAAATCATAGAAATGCCTACATCCTGCTAGCGACATCCTACTGTAAAACCAACAAACTTCAACTTACACTCCTATGTACACATCGACAAAGTACAGATTTTTTCATATCTTTTATTTTTGCTTACAAGAAAATGTCTTTCTTTAGTTTTTCTTTTACTTTCTATGTGTTCCTCGTGGTTTTCTTGGATAAAAGGGAAGCAGGAAGAGTAACTGAGAAATTTTTCAAGAAGTAAAAGGAAGTATAGGTAACCCTCCTCTAACACGGTAGGATAGGTTCCTAGAAAATTCCGTGTTGTGTGAAACCGTGTTGTATGAGACCCAGAGCAAGTACAAAAAGCAGGGTTACATTGTATCTTGCAAAGGTTTTTGCTATTTTCTTATCGTGTTGAAGCGAAACCGTGTTATAGGATGCCCTGTTGTAGGAGGGCTACCTGTATACGTAAATCTTCTGTTTTTACTATCATTGTGAATTATTTTATATATTTTATGTGAAAAATGTTTTTTCATAAATATTTTCGCATTTCTTGTATATTTGAAAAATAATAATATCGTTGATTAGAAATATTACAACTTATATCGAATTTTTTATCTAGTTGGTTTACTTTTCTTTATAAATATTATTAAGACCTTGAATAAGTTCTCGTCGTTTGTTAAAAAATGACATTAACAGTACTCCCTGCATGGAATTTCGAATGGTAATTCATATTTATTAGGTTGGAAACTACGAAACGGGCGTTTTTGATTACCCTTTATATCTATTCAATGCCCGTTTAAAAGTTTCCAACCTAATAATTAAACGTATGTTAATAAAAATGTATTTGTGTGTGTGTGTGTGTGTGTGATTTTATATTTTTTATTAGAAAGAAATAAACCGAGTTTTAAAACGAGTTATAATTACAAATTAAAAATATATATTATATAAAATTATTTGAAATAAACACCCTTACACTAATTAAATCTGTACAATTATGTATTTGTATTAAGGATCGTATAAAAAAGTGAACGTAACTTTAACAATTAGTAAATCACGTTTATTTGACCGGTTCCGGTATATAACGTATGTTTAAACGTATCGATAGGTTTAGTGTTTAACATGTTGCACTGACGATTCTATGTATTTTCAGTAACGTGATTCTGATTATTACAAGCAGATGTTACGTGAAAAACAAGTAAACATTTACATATTCACTTTTTTACGTGACATCCAAACACATATCACAGAGAAGAGAAAGAGAGAGAGAGAGAGAGAGAGAGAGAGAAGAATTTGATTCGAGCATTTTAAAGCAAATATATTCTCAGTTGGTTTCTTCATTATCGTAGCAGGTTGCAACATTCGCGAAATGAACTGCTTCATTGATCTGGCGTTCCTGTATTCACAAATCATTTGTGTGTGTGTATTGGGTCGAGGAAAAAGTTTCTTCGTATATTTTCCCGATTTTCAAGATCTTACAAACTCTGATAATATTACATTGTCAAATACGAAATGAAGCATATTTCAATTCAATTATATGCATTTTTTGCTCCATCTCATACTTGACAACCTAATAGTTATAATTGAATATGCCAATAATACTTCTAGTATTATAAGTTTCAAATAAAAATATGTTCTATTTTTGTACAAAAAAACAAAAGTTGTCGCATATTTTTAAAAAGTATATACGTCATCTTTGGAAATTTTTATTCACGTATTGAAAGGAAATAATGTTTATTCGAGTTGGTTGACAAGATTATTAACGTTTTCAACATGATGCAGTATACTTGTACGTGCTGCATTCAACGAAACTTATTACAAATATTATTCATTTGAAAATTTTTTTTATGTCAAAAATCATCGTATATTTTTCTGATGAAAAATAATGAAGGATTACTTCATTCGTTAACGAAATTTTGAAATTATTTAGAAAATTATTTGAACAAGAAAAATTATGTTTTAATCTTTTAACCATTAAAATACGAATGAACATATTCCCCAACCGAGTTAGGGTTTTTTTTTATGATTGCTGGATGGCTATCGACGTAATTCGTCCCTTAGCTATTTTACCAGTCCTCTATTTCTTCTTCCTTTTTTTTCTCCTCCCCCCCCTTTACTCCTCTCATCCCTCTATTTCCATCTCATTTTTCTAATTTGCAATTCATGAGACAGGGGAAGAAGATGCTACCTTTTCTTTCTCTCTTTTTNTGTGTTTTGGCATAAGGAGGAGCGCGATAGCGCTTCTCTTGTTTTGTACCGAAAATACAGTGTAGCTGCTGTTCGTTAATATAATTTTCGCATCTATCGAGATCAGTTGTATTCATATCAAATGTTTCTTCTCTCACTCCTTGTCCGAAAGCGTGAGCTGAGGCCCTAGGGCATATGCAATAGGACACTTTTCATCTATCCCTTGTTGCATAGAAAAAGGACTAACGCGAATTATTCGAGTGAGGGATATTAGAAAGAACAAAACATGAAGCACCGACCATATACGACTGAGAACCAAAGATCTGTTATTCCAAAGAGAGTTATTAATTGTACTTATAAAAAATAGTCTTTTATAATTAAAAGTATTGTTTTATCAAATAAACAAGTTTATTTAATCTTTTGATCGTAAGAAAATTCCAAAAATTACAACTACTTTTAATGTTTTCCAAAAAAAAATTACTACTCATTTCATTCCGCACTTTTAGCAAAGAAAATTTTTCAGCACTCAAATGGTTAACACGTTGAATGCCATGCCAATTTTACAGTGATTGTCATTTGTTTAAATAATATACATATCTATTATTAATCTGGGCACGCCGGTTACCGGTGACCCCCCATGGCAGTCAACTTAATAACTGGGAAAAGAAAAAATAAATTGTAGAAAAATCAAAAACGTTTACGTATATCGGATACTTAAAGAAAAATTTGTTAAAAAAAAAAATAATAATAACAAATTAATTAATTATAATAATTTTGTTAAATATTAATCATACACACGTATGTGTACACATATGAGTATGTATAAAACTGATATTAACAATGAGTATAAAGTTTATAGAATATTTTCAATGAATAAAACAATAATAAAAGATCGTATTTATCAATTCGTGATATAAAATTTGAGTAAGTATCGTTTNATACACAAACACACACAATGTCCAGATAATTTTCCTATATTGACCTACCCTTGTATCAAGTTACCTTCTATTTCCCAATATGAAAAAGGACAACATAGTAAACTAAAAGTAGTAAGTAAGTATAGGTATACGTAGCCTCTCAATCCGTCATTAATGCACTTTATTGTATCTCAAGAGGAAAGTGCTCTGCGGCTTTTTCGGTCGATGAAGATGATGAAGAAGAAGAAGAAGAAGAAGAAGGAGAAGTAGAGAAAAAAAATGAAGTAAAATAGGAAAGAAGAGAACCCAAGACGTTGGATGGGTGCTTGGAAGGGAGAGAGGGAGGGTGGTAGAAAGAAAGAAATAAAAAGAAAGGAAGATCTTCTAGCTCTTACTCTTAACTCGATCGAGGACAATCGATCTTCCTAACAGGGATAATGCACGTCTCCAAACTTGTCTTTTATTTTTTATCCCTTTTTATTTATTTTTTTTTTCTCTCTCTTCTTTACGAGAAACGAAGGAAAAATATAGTCGAATGAAAGAGAAAGAGAGAGAAGAAAGGGTTCGGTGGATAATGGAAACAACCGTTTGCTTCGACAGTTTACACGAGATCACGATACTCTCTTTTTTTTGAAGACTATAACTTCTGCTAAAGATGTCTTTCTCTCTCTCTCTTTCGTAAAACGTGACCGTACGACGTGGGAAGAATTTAATTTTCTTCTTTCTTTTTTTATTTGTTTATTTCTTTTTCTTTGTAGATCGATAACTGCATTATAAGGAAAGCTCAGAAAGTGTTGACAAGGTAGAAGATTATTTTCTAATCTCCCCCAACCTCATTTTTGTATTTTTTATTTTTTAACGCGTTGCACTCTTTGATTTTGTTTCCTACGATTTCAATAGCTCGATCATTTTTTTTCCTGGTGATAAATATTTTTTTTTTACTTTTATCTCACAATCAGAATAAGAAAATATTGGATGATCGGTTGGTAAATGAATTTATTTAAGAATCTTTGCAGATCGATAATTGGATTACAAGGAAAGCTCAGAAAGTGTTGACAAGGTAGAAGATTATTTTGTAATCTCCCCCAACCTCATTTTTGTATTTTTTATTTTTTAACTGTTGCACTCTTTGATTTTGTTTCCTACGTTTTCAATAGCTCGATCATTCTTTTTTCCATGCGATAAATATTTTTTTTTTACTTTTATCTCACAATCAGAATATGTTTTTACAGGTTCTTACAATTAATAAGAAAATATTGTATGATCATTTGGTAAATGAATTTATTTAAGAATCTTTGCAGATCGATAATTGGATTATAAGGAAACTTCAGAAAGTGTTGATAAGGTAGAAGATTATTTTCAAATTTTCCCCAACCTCGTCTTTCTATTTTTTATTTTTTAACGCGTTGCACTCTTTGATTTTGTTTCCTATGATTTCAATAGCTCGATCATTCTTTTTGCCATACGATAAATATTTTTTTTTTACTTTTATCTCACAATCAGAATAAGAAAATATTGGATGATCAATTGGTAAATGAGTTTATTTAAGAATTATCGTACTTAATATCGATTTACGTGCAACAATTTGTTAGAAAGATATGTTGCATTTGTTAGAACAATAAAAAAGTGTTTTAATAATATTAAAAGATGGTAATTTTCCTTGCTTAGAAAAAAATCAGCTGTCTTTTAAATTAACATCAGGTATCTCGTAAACAAAATCTTTTGCATTAATATTGACAATTGTCATACGTAATCATAGAAACAATTACTATAAATAAATGTTGCTAATATAGAACAGATTATTCGAAACCTTAGTTATTTTCATCCATAGCTTGTTAATTCGATATATATATGCTTAACATCGACCAACAGGTGGAATTAGTTGTGGGGGATGTGTAGCATTCACTAACTCAATGTACTTCGATCAAGGATTTTATAGTTCCGTTAGTAATAAAAAAAAGGAGGTTTTTAGTCTAACATTGAGTCATTTTTAGTAGAATATTGAAAATTTCTCAGAGAATTTGAGGTAAGTTAAAAATTAATATCTTTATCAGTAGAATATAATATAACAAGAGGTTTTTGCGTGCTACCTCCTGTTATATCATATTCTCCTAATACAAATTTCGATTTATGGACAAACCAAAACTGTTTTTCTGAAAAATTAGATTTGTAACAGGATCATAGGATAACCGAAGAGGTAGCATGCGAAAACGTACCACCTTCTTTTATCTCATATTCTCCTGATACAAATTTCATTTTATGGACTTGTGGAAAACTTGTCTCGAAAAAAGAACTATTTTTTTGACGTGACATTCATAAACTACCGAAGAGGTTGGGGAAAAAATATATAAATAGCAATGGATACTATTATTTAAAAAAAAAATATTTTGTATCATTTTCAAACAACAGACATGTAATTTGTACAAAGAAAATTTCTATTTCTACTCCT
>JACGTP010000893.1:0-16264 GCA_023678845.1 Mischocyttarus mexicanus
TCTTATTGTCCTGTATTTAATATATGTCTGTAAGCCCAAATATATTCCCTCTATTAACTACACTAATATGTTTAGCACAGGAATACCGAACATATTTAATATAATATAAAAAAAGAAAAATTTTATATAAATTTTATAGCGTACAAAAGTCATTACTCGTTTACCGCTTTCAGTATCGCAAAAATATTTGATTATAAAGAAAAACAGAGGTCGCCATTGCGTTTTTGCCGTTCCGGTATATCAAAATAAAAAAAAATTATCCTTCTAAGTAGTATAGAAGTCAAGATATTGAATTTTTAGATCGCTTTACCATTTTGAAGTCGCGATATCAAGTTTGCTACGCAGCGAGCGGGTCTTGATCCGTCGCGATCGACCACACCCGCTCCGCGCACGGCCGTGATCGGCCGTGCTCGACTTATTTCTCCTCCGTCAGTTATACTTCGACAATAACTTTCTATATTAAGAAAGAGTAATTTTTTATTATAATTTACAGGGTAAAAGTGGATGATCAACACTATAGATCGCTATAAACAAAATGGCTGTACCTATAATACTATTTATGTTATCGAATACAGACTTTGAGGCTACGGCACTCACGATCTACAGAGCGAAAAATAACAAATTGTTACTCAAAAGTTGCGTTTAACCAATATCTTTGCTTTTGTCGTTTTAGAATTTCAAAAAGTTGATTATTCGCTTCTTGGCAAGCTTAATTAACAAATGCCGCAATTTGCCGTTTTCTTTAAAAAATTCCCCTAGCCGTATTAATTAATATTTTAAAAAAGTGAAATAAACATATTGTTTTTTTGCTCTCCTACAATGTATAAAAAAATCAGGAACGATATAAGATTGTTACTTTTGACGGGGCGATTGATAAAAAAAACCAACTTTTTTTAAATAACTTTCGCTTTTTGCAAAAACTATTGAACTTATAAAAACAAAATTGCACGTACTTATTGTTAATAAAGTAATATTACTTGTTCATAAATTTCATGAAAATATATAATTGTTAACTATTGAAAAACATTACGTAAATAAACAGCGTTTGCAAAATTTTGACTTTTTACGCGACCGCCATTTGCAAGAAAACTATAACAATTTTGCATATCGCATTTTTTCCACTTTAAAGAGAATTTCATAAGGAACAAATTATTTCGAGTATATTTTTTACCAAAAACTATTAGTTTCTGTAATATAACCAACGATTTACGGAAAAACACGATTTTTTTCGAATTTTTTCACATTTTGATTTTTAATGCAAAAAAATCACATTTCTCGGAATACGCATAATGCACATCCTAATGTAGACCACTTTCCGGATCATTTAAAATTCTGTGCGCTTAGGTCGGAGCATCATTCATTTTTAGCTCCAAAATCGGCTAGGTGGACTGGACTAAAAGCGTTCCGCGCCATCCCGTGCAGTGAGATAGATTATCCCCCGTGCGTTATATGGTTGGTGCGCAGCGACACTACGCGCGCTGATCACGACGACCGCCTTTGCGCGCCTCGATCCTACGCGTGCAAGCACAGACACAACGATACTACTACGTGAAAAACAAAAGACTTCCGCTCTAAACGTTGGACCACGCGTCCCTGTATCTTCGTCCTTATGCAACCTTACGCGACACTAACGCGACACCAACACTTATGCACTATTTTAATAAGCTTCGTAGATCCACTATATGTCACAAATTTCCAATTTCGCAGACACCAATTGTCAGAAATATAAACTCCTTTTTTGGCTTTATTATAGCTTATAACACAATCCGGCTTTCGCACAGTTTTGTGTCCTCTGATAGTGACTTCCATAAGGGAACACTTGTGGTATTTACATATTGTTAACATCAATACTGATCTCTTATCTGTCCAGTTGACAAATTTTATACCTTCTTTCTGTAAACTAATTTTTTCACCTTTTTTCTGTTTTACTTTCTCTGCTTCCGGCAAAAATGATCTATTTGCTCAAAGAGTTCCACATAAAAATGTTTTTTTTTGTAAAAGCACTTCAGCTAAGAGTACGCTAGTATAATAACTGTCAGCGTACAAAATTCTTCCTTCATATAAAAGATCATCCATGAGTTCCATAACAACAGTATGTGGATGTGATTGTTTTGTTGCCGTTGGACTTTTGCCAGAATAAAGTTTTATCTTATAGGTATACCCTTCTATAAGACATAGCTTATAAAGTTTTACACCATATTTATGACGTTTATTTGGAATATATTGCCGAAATTGTAACCGACCACGCCAAGGAATCATACTTTCGTCTATTGTTAATTCTTTTCCAGGTTTTACTACTTTTTTGAAGTTTCTGTTTATCTTTTCTACAAGTGTACTTATTTTGAATAATCGATCATTGGAACAGACTTGATCGCTATGAGAAAAATGCCAGTGCTGAAGAATATCAAAATATCGTTCTCGCGATATAGCACTTTTTATACGTTCATTACTGAACATGAGATCTTTTGACCAATATAACCGGATTTCTGGTACCTTAACAACACCCATTATTAACAAAATGCCTATAAATATATGCATTTCATCCCGAATTATTGGTTTCCATTGCTGTTTGTGTTTTCTAATAGTAACTGATGAATGTGCTTGTAGCGCACATTTTTCATAATATTTGTTGGTTTCTAATACCATAAGGTCAATTATCATCACAAAGAAATAATTTATAAATTGAAAAGGCATTATCATAATGTATTTATGGCAACATTCTTTGTTCTTGATTGTATTCTTCAAAAGGAATACAATCTGTTATACAAGGGCTCCAATCTTGTTGATCACACATAAACTGCGGCAATGTATTCTCTTCATGTTCCTCTCTATTTACCAAAAACTCATCTTCCGAGTCCAATGAATGTAAAATACTAGGTTTTTTTCTGCGTGAATTTCGCATGAACTAAAAATCGTCGTCTGACTCCATAATATTAAAGGTCAATAATAAATTATTGAAAAACAGAAATTATATTATTGAATGTCTAACCTTAATAAAATAAAAGTATATGTATATTATGTATATAATTATATATATATACATATATATTTCACAATTTATAAATAAAGTTTTTTATAAGTAAATTATAATAATTAGATGCAAATATACTTCAGACTCAAGAAACTTAAACCTTGAAAATAATAAAACAAACAAGCGTCGCCAGCCGAATAAACATCCGATAATCTCGAGCCCGCTGACTATACAGACTTCGAAAACATACGCTGGGTAGAACGTGTTAAATTACTGAAATTTTGCTGATCTGACCTTTATGTAAACTACCAGGTTTTGTCTCATTGGTCCTACATATTAACTACTAAGCATTGTTTTATCTATCTTTTATATAATACACTGGAAATCGTATCGCTCGTAGTCTGGTTGAATTACTGCGAAAAAATAATATAGAAAAACCTGGCGGGACGTCGCATCATTGACTAGCATTTAAGTATATTTGCATTTAAACTAATTTTGGTTTATATACATGTAAAGAGATTATAATCTCTTTGTTACAATTGGAAGAGATTGAGAAATAACGCGATGTTTCCACATCGCTCGAACACTGTATATAAGGAAAACACCGATTAAGAAGGGCACTGCATATCTAACCTCCTCGGCGAGCGCTTAAGCAAGCGAAAACAAATTATTAGTCATCGGGTGTCATAGTGTCTTACGTTGCAATATTACTTTATATTTTGATATAAATGTGATATAATTTGATATATTTAACACTATTCCTACCGGGATCGGTCAAATGACTGTTTTTAAATTTTCAATTGGAATTTCCTACATTCAACGTAAGCGTAACGCCTTTAAACTTTATGACTTTTCCTAATATATATGTATGATACATTTTTCAATATTCACTTATTTTTTTATTGTTTATTTTCTGAGAAAAATTTGTAGTCTGTCTTGCCTACCACGACCGGTCATTTGACCGGTGGTACGATTTATACATTTTTTTAATAGTTTCTCTCTAAGACTCAATGTCAAAACTATAAATTCGTTACAAACGAAAGGTAATGTAGTTGTGGCATGATTTTATCCTATAAGTGCCTTCCAGAAAATGGTTTACGGCACTTCCAAGTGTTTTCAGTTCTCGTTCGACTATCGGTTTATTTGCTTGATTGATCTGATACGGTCCACTTCCTCAAATTTTCTCACGCAATCTTATCTACTATGACGGAGAACAAAGTATGCTGCAAAGTTATATGCATTTTTTGCAATTTTGTATGCATGCGGCGCATATGAGGCTAAGAATATAGATATAGCACTTCTATGGATTAAAAAGTGGGGCCCGCCTTTTTTCTCAAATACTATGAGTAGACATGACTTTACGGAGATTATGAGATTTATTCGATTTGACGACAGAAATCAGCGAAGCCAACGCTTACTAACCGATAAATTCGCTATGATTTCGGAAGTTTGGTACAAGTTTATTGACAACAACCAAAATTGTTATAAACCAGGGCCATATATTACTATTGACGAACAATTGTTTCCAACGAAAGCAAGGTGTAGATTTACTCAATACATGCCCAATAAACCGGACAAATTTGGTATAAAATTCTGGTTAGCATTTGATGCACGTAGCAAATATATAATAAACGGCTTTTCATATTTGGGAAAAGATGAAAGTAGAGAACCCTCAGTTCCTCTTGGAGAGTTTGTCATTATGAAATTAGCAAAACCGTATGTAGGATCTGGAAGAAATATAACCACGGACAACTTTTTTACAAGGCTACCTTTAGCAACAAAACTTTTAGCAAAAAAAACTACGATCGTTGGGACAATTAGAGCAAATAGAAAAGAACTACCAAGACTGGCAAAACTAAAAAACGACGACATGGCACTTTTCTCAACCAAACTCTATCGCTCAAATAATTGTATGTTGACAGTTTACAAAGCCAAACCAAGAAAGAAAGTTCTAATTCTCAGTTCAATCCACAATTCCGTACAAATTGAAGAAAATGACACCCGAACACCGGAGACAAGTTGTATAATAGCACCAAATTTGGCGTAGATGTGACTGACCAAATGGCCAGAAACTATTCGGTAAAATCTAAATCACGGAGATGGCCTTTGCAAGTATTTTTTAATATCTTGGATTTACCCGGGATAAATGCATGGGTGTTATATAAAGAAACAACGGGAGGAGAAATTGCAAGACAGGAATTTCTATTCCAATTTGCAGAAGAACTTGCCATCGAATACCAACAAGAGATAGGCACAGAAAATCAACCAAAACCCATCGTAAATAGAAGTACAGGTTCCCGTGAACGAAAAACATGTCAGATAAGGTATTGTAAAAATAATAAGGCGAATAAAATCTGTATAAAATGTAAAAAGTACGTATGCGGAAAATGTACAGTTGAGAAGCCCATTTGTAAAAAGTGCGACGAAAAAGAAATAAAAGGTAGTTTATGTACTCTTGAATAAAAGAAAATATATTTTTATACTAGTAAGCTGGCTATTGGTCTGCATTCAATATTGAAAAATATAAGTTGTGAAAGACCGGTCATTTGACCGGCCGCGGTAGGAATAGGTATACGTGAAGTGTCGGTAGGAATAGTGTTAATATATTTTGATATATTTTATGATGACTGAATTTATTCGTAATTTATACTAAAACCTTCCGCTCTCTCCGACTTCCGCCGCTATCATGCAAACTTCTAGTCAAATCTCCATGTAACTGGTCTCCCGAGATATCTCTTCTTTTCCTCTTCTTCTCCTCTTCTTTTCGTCTCTTCGTCTCTTTGTTTCTTCGTCTCTTCTCCTCGTCTCTTTTTCTCCAATTGTTCGCTTCTTTTCCTGTAAAAAAAATTATTAAAATCGCTAAGATACTCACCGTACAAGCCCAATGTATCACTAACTAATGCTCGAAAAAACTTTTTCACCATGCTATCCAGAGATACGTGCGCTTCCTCGACCCCCTACCCCCTTCCACAATCTACCATGCCGATCGCCATGTTACCGGGCCTACGGGTCCCAAATTGAAGAGCGAAAAAGCCGCGAACGCTTGTTTCAATCATTTTACGGCTTTATATATTGCCAAAAGAAGGAATTTCTAAATTTATTATTGTATTGCAATAAAGGTACGGTCACAAAGTATTAAGAATTAGGAATAAAGAAATACAAACATTTTGATTTAACAATGTCTGCTGTTACAGTTCTAGTTTGTGACCGAACTGTATTTCTTATAATGTAGATATTAAATATCTTTGAATTACAAGGTTTTACAAATAATGATTCAAATTTAGAAAAATATATGCCTATATTAATCTTATCTTTTTATTTGTATCTTCTATTAAACGATCAATTATTAAAACATGATCATTAGTTAATAAACAACAGTTATTACATGTTTTTCTACTAAAAGTAAAATATTCCAATGTCAAAGATGTTATTTGATCGCTGTCTAGTTTTTTTATTATCGAATATGATTTAGAACATTTTTTAATTATTAGCTAAACGTTTTCTTCATGTATTTTATTTACTACGTGTTCTAATGGTTTTGGCGCATTTTGAACTTTATTTTTTATATGAGACATTATGCTATCGAATTTGAATGCAGAAAACTGATCTAAATGACCAAATTTTTTACAATCACTAGCGATATGAATTAAACTATGAACGTTATATGACACTGAATACGATCTATATAAATTTTTGTATTCGTAAATAAACCATCTTAATAATTTATTGAAATAGTTATTGTACATTAAACATTTCTGAGCATTACATAAAATTTTAATACCATATAAAGCCAAAAAATGATTGTATTGTCTCATAATTAATACATTCTTTAATACTAATGCACCGGTATACAATAAAAAGTACCGGCACTAAATAGCTCACCATTTTGCAGCAGTATCTAAAGTCGTCCGAAAGTCTCGCGTATTTAGTTATAATAGTGTATTTTATTTTTTTC
The DNA here is from genome assembly GCA_023678845.1 of Mischocyttarus mexicanus. Classification (NCBI taxonomy): domain Eukaryota; kingdom Metazoa; phylum Arthropoda; class Insecta; order Hymenoptera; family Vespidae; genus Mischocyttarus; species Mischocyttarus mexicanus. The sequence continues at coordinate 6,927 of JACGTP010000893.1, forward strand.
AAAATGTTATTAACAGCGTGTAATTGATTTTTAAATAATCTTTGATCTTTGAAACTACTATGACAAAGTAACAAAAGTCGTTTTATTACCCCCAGGCGGAAAAAATGCTGCTAATCCAAAGGTATATGAGATACAACCCAAATGTTTAAATCGAAAAGAAGCGATTCTCCTAGATGGTAATCATCTTGTTCTTGTTTTTTTAATGAATTATCTGTACGCAGAGGATTATTTATTTCAGGGAAGTAAACGTACCCACCCATCCTATTCTCCTTCTTAAGTGCATTTAGAACACCAACTATGACGTTTTTTGAGTGGTAAATATGCTCTAGCTGGAGCATCGCAAATAATGGCGCTGAGTTTGACTTAAACTTTTTGGTTATTAACTTTGATTCCATTTGTTTGAAACGCTCTCATGTCATTGTCAAATGGAATTATGTAAACGTTACAATCATTTTGCTTCGGAAAACTATGAAAGAGGCCAATTAAAAATAATTCTGTATAAAAGTCAGCTTCAATAGCAGCAAGCAAAAGCCAAAATTGAGTATCTGATGACTTAGAGGTAGACGTTTCATCACAGAAGAGCTGAATAAGGATTGTGCCAAGACTACCATCGTAATATTTATTGATAGATCGAATTAATCCATTGGTAATCAATTCAAAAATGAATATATGGTGCGCCATTGCTACGAAGAATTTTGTCTATAACGTAACGTGGTGTTCTCATTAATGTTTTCACGTCTTTTCGTAGTTTGTCTTGATGTGCGTGGTTGCGAAATATAGCAATTAAATCATTAGCAGCGTTCAGAGAAATGCTGTTTTCAGACAACCAAAATCGTAAATCGTTATTCAAAGTATTTCTTGATGTACTCTTTTCTTTATAATAAAAGTCTATGCTCTTCAGTGCATTACGTTGTACTGTTACATTATCCACTGAAACAAGGTCTTTACGTTCTTCTGCAAAGATATCATCACTTCTTTCACTGCGATTAGAGAAATCATGTGTCGCCATCGAGATACTATTCATGACAAATTGAACATTTTCTGTTGAATTAATTTCTTGTTGATTGCAATTTATTCCATAAACTAAAGGCAGTGTCAATTTCTTCACGAATCAACTGTTGCACTAAATTATCGTTGCTTTAAGGAATTATCTTCAATGTTAGTTACTATCTTAAAAATCTAAATGCTTCTTGTTGCATCATGAATTCCGAGAAAGGAATTACGGAGATATTCCAGAATATTCTAGAACATTTTGAAGGTCTTAAAAGGCTTGACCAGATACAGGTAGCCCTCCTATAACGCGGTTTCGCTCTAACTCGATTAGAAAACTTAAGGAAATAGAAAAAAAAATTCACTGGTTTATAAAAAAATGACACGCGTCTTTCTCTTATTTTTATAATATCAAACTGGCAAGGAGAAGACATCAAGTGTATCTCGAGTTTCTCTTTGAAACTTTGCACACTTGTAAATGTTGATTAGTACTACAAGGCTATCTATATAACTCTGTCCAATGCTTAACCCTTTTCGAGATATTAGCCGACGAAATTTGAATAAATATTTCAGGACGTATATATACCTCTCCATTTCGTGTATTGTCATAAGCGGCGGTAGCCGAACGGGTAAAGGCACAGGCTTGTAATTTTTTTGTCGTAAGTTCAAGTCTTGTCGATTTTATTATTTTTTTTTTCTATTTTTTTTTATTTTTATTTTTTTTTATTTTTTGAACAATATGTTTAATAAAAAAAAAAAATTTTTGTAAATATGGTGCATTGTTATTATGAAACGTGTCAAATTTTTTTTATTCGTGAATGTTCCAAGTAATTTGGAAAATAACAATTATTTAGTTTGGGTAAGTAGTAAAATGAATAATTAAAAATTAAATAACACATAATAAAAAATGAGTTATTTATTCATTTTACGCGATCATTCTTTATTCCATAGTCGTGGGAATAGCATCTATTTTTTAGTAATACAGCGATTTTTTGTAAGCCCTAAAAAATAGCAAAACGTATAAAAATCTCTGATTTGCTGTGAAAAATAAACAATATTTCTATGCAAGCTTCTTATATCGAGGATGAAGAAAGTGACCAAGAAGAAATTGAAATAGTTTATAGTGATAATAATGATGAGTTTGAAGATCATGAAGAAGTTCGAGAGTCCTCGGACAGTGAATTAGAAAATATTTTGAAATTACGGAAAAGAAGACGTACTCGTATAGTTTCAAGTTCTGAAGAGGAAAAAGAAAATATAAATAAAAAAAATGAAATTGCTGCAGACTGAACCAATTGGGAAAAAATACAAGAAGGATCTACAACTGGAAGATTACCACTTTATAATATTTTTAAAGATATATCCGGCCCCACAGGATATGCTAAAAGAAATATTATCAAAGGTGAAGTAAATAGAGCATTTTTATTACTGATTGACAGGAATATTCTTGATTATATAATATCTCGCACGGAATTAGAAGCATTTCGAGTTTTGGGTAAAAAATGGACTCTAAGTGAAACAAAAATTAAAGCTTTTATTGCAATTTTATATGCTCGGGGAGCATACTAAGCAAATAATTTGAATCTGTCATATTTATGGGACAAAGAATGGGGACCGAATTTCTTTTCCAAGACCATGAGTCAAAATAATTTCAGTGAAATTTTGAAATTTATTCTCTTCGATAAAAGAAGTGAAAGAAGCTAACGTTTGAAAAATGACAAATTTGCTTTCATATCAACAGTATGGGATAAGTTCATTCAAAATAGTCAAAATTGCTACAAGCCATGAGAAAATATCACAGTTGACGAACAACTCTTTGCAACAAAATCCAGATGTCGATTTACGCAATATTTGCCGTCTAAACCTAACAAATTTGGAATAAAATTTTGGCTGGCATCTGATGTTACAACAAAATATATTCTAAATGGGTTTCCATATTTAGGGAAAGATGAAACACGAGCAAAATCGCAATCTCTTAGTGAATATGTCATACTAAAACTTATCGAACCATAAACTACGATGGGAAGATGTATAACAACCGATAATTTTTTTACAAGCTTACCGCTAGCATCCACATTGCTTTCAAGAAAGACCACGCTTGTTGGCATTCACTTGTTAATATCATTCAAAACGTTGTTATTATAAATAAATTATTATATTTTTAAAAATTGGCACTATGTAGATGTATTTCCATACCCTTATATTCATTTTATATGATAATATAAAATAAAACAATAAAAAAATTCTTCTGTTTTTACGATTATAAATGACCAGTCATTTTGACTGGGCTTGGTAGAAGTAGCATTTTTTTTTTTCCAGTAGTTCTAGTGTTAAGAGGGAAGAAGATGCAAAAAGCACAAATGAAGATAAAAAGTTCTAAAAGTATAGGTGATATAATTTCACCAAAGAAACGTTAAAACACAGGGGAGACTGTGTTCGTAGCGTATGCCTACATGCGTGTGCATATGACGCCGCGTCTTTACGCAGTATTCGAAAGAAGACTGTAGTATTAGAGAATATAAATGTTTCGGAAGAAACAAAAAAATGCGATGAAGGTGGACGCATCGAAAACGAAGACCAGTGTAATGAGAAAGACCGAACGGTTAATAACCGTACGAGTGTACGACGCACTTCTTTTTTTTCTTGTTAAAATTGTTTTTTCCTTAAAATTGTTTTTTTTTGTAGCCTGTGTGTAAGGGTATCATGTAACCACTTATTTCGCATCTTTATTGGATCGCACTGTATTTCCTACTAGATAAATAATGTGGTGAACAAAGAAAAAATTTAGGGTTTTTTTTGAAAATAAGCTTTCTCGCAATTTGACGGGTTCCGTAGAGATAGGTATACTATTAATGAATCTCAAAAAGTAGAAAGATTAGGGAAGAAAAACTTCGTAAGCAAATTCTTTAGAACAAATGATTAATTTATGATGCAAAATAGTTGAAATCGATTAAGCGGTTTTTGAGATGTTTCATCGCAAAGTTTGAATTTCGTCAAATTGACGGGTCCCGTAAATCTAGTGTTAAATGGTACCTCATTGTACTTGGTTTGTCGCGTAGCGATAAGGCAGACGCAATCGGAGTATCAGGAATTAAAGTAGTGGCAGAGATAGTGGCAGAGATAGTGGCAGAGATAGTTGCAAAGTTTTTGTTGGGAAATGGGAATAATAGCTCACAAGTTTATAGAAAATAAGAAACACACTTTTATATTATTTTATTATATCAGAGCTGAGGCAGAGACGTCTTTACGCTAGCAAGGTTCTTAAGGAAGAGAGCTAAAAGAAAAAAATGCAACTGCGTCCAAGCGCCTATGTAAATAAAGATTAGGTGGCTGTATGTTTACACAGTTCGATTATAATCTCATATAGGGATTCTAGAAAGTGCTAGAATAAGTTTTGAATACGGGAGAACCTTAACGTTCAATCCAGCAATTTGTAATGTGTGTATTAGCCAGCTGTGTGGTACTGNTATGTGATTTCTCTTTTTTTTCTCCAAATCCCATGGGTGCTTCCTTTTAGTCGCCTCTTACGACAAGCAGGAAATACTGTTGGGGTATTCTAACCCGCCACAACTTTTTTTTCTATGTATGCTTACACAAATTTTTTTTCTATACAATATGTTATATTTTTTTTATAAAAGATATAAAAGATATAATGTAAAATAATTTTATTAATGCATTTATTTCATAAGAAGGTTTACATTTTTTTTATTTGCAAACATTGCGAAGAATTGAAAAAAAAACTTATTTATTACGCATAAATAATATAATTAATAATTATAAGTAAATAACAGTTTGCAAAATAAAAAAAAATTGAAACGTTTCATATAATAAATGCATCAATAAAATTATTTTACATTATAAAAAATTAAATGTAAAAAAAATTAATGTAAGCATAACGTTCTTGAAAAAAATAAAAAAAAGAAATAAAAAAATAAATTAAATTAAGGACGAACGGACTTGAACACACGACCCCAAAAAATGAGTCTGCGCCGTTACCAGCTTGACTAACAACAGCTTGTGTTAAGTGAAGCAAAACACTGGTACATATACGATTTTAACTATTTGTTTAAACTTTAATCGCAAATATCTTAAAAACGATTGACGATAGGAGTATAATAATTTAGCATAATGATGTACAAGCCAAGGTCTATAAGTTGCGTGCCATTTTAAGCAAAACCCAGCGATGAATTTGGCTAGAAATCGCTTTACTCCGGACTTTTCTCGTGCGATGAAGGTTGGGCGGAAGGGTAAAGGTCTCGGGGGAGAGGAGTTAAGGGTGCGGGTTCGTAGGATGAGAAAAAGTTGTCGCAAAGTCCACTACGGGGTTTTGAAAACAGCCCGTTTTGCTTCTACTTCTATCCTCTTTCCTTCCAGCTCCTCCTTCTCTTTTTTATTCCACCCTCTTTTGACAGTTTTGCTTCCATTCTAACTGTCCCTAATTATTACGCATAATGATGTTAGAACGTTTACGAGCAGCTTATATTATAGATACAACTTTAATGTGCTTTAAATTATACAGTGTTTATAAACTAACGCAAATTTATTTGGATGACTTCTACCGCAAAACTTAAACTATGCTAACGAGAAAGGTTTAACTGATTTTTACTTATAAGTTGGAGAAGGATAGAAGATTACTGACGATAGAGTAGTGTTAATAGGAATTGCAACGTCACCAGAATTACGTGCACTGGTAGAACTAGTGGTAACAGCAGCTTTCATGAAACCACTTAAAGGATACTTTCGAGATTACTTGATCGTCTAACTCTTTCTCTCTCTCTCTCTATAAATATACATATATATTTATCTAGGGTATACAAAAGAGACTTATATTTCTCTATTATAAATTCACTGACATGAACCTGTAATAAGTTATCGTTGATACGATATATTTCTAATATATCATAAATAAGAAGATTTTATATACCGGATAAATTATGAAATAAAATCTGTTGCGTCACCAACGCAACGCAAGGAGTTGGAAAGAAATCCTATTCCGTATATCTTTGGGTCTATCAGTAAATAGCCATAGATGCTAATCGAACATACACCGCGTCGAGCGATAACGCGCTATCGCTTCTTTATTGTAGAAGATTGAGGGGCTGTATCTGTGTGTATTTATGATTCATGGAAAGGTATCAGTTTATTTAGAACAGAGAAATTCCTCGATCACGTGTTAGGAGTTTTAGGTATATTTCCAGGCTCTTAGCATGTGCCCCCCCCCCGTTAGCGGGGTATATAAGGGCGACATGCGTTGCAGGACGGATTCATTCATTCGTAACTAACATTCGTAACAATCATAAACTGTCAATCGTGAAGAACAATCGCCGTAGTCGATGCTACAGTGCTTGTAGCCATCGAGTAATAAACAAGCAAGCAAACGTATATAACAAGCATAAGTAGCAAGTGTAAATATTAAACATTACGGCATCTGTAATTGTGTATAATATAAGTTGTTATAAATAAACTTCACTATCAAGCAGTGTGTAGAATCTCTCAAAGTTATTCACCATTATCAAGCAAGCAAACAAACTGAGGCGACGACTTTCGGCTATAGATAAATAGCGTAGAGTACCGATTAGGCAACGGTCGTGCAAGCGTATACATATATAATAAAAATATATAAATAATGGAGATATAATATTAAATATTTATTCTAGTTTATCCATTCCTTTGGAAATCTTTATTTGCTTAGGATTTCTTATCGTTTTCCTTGTGTTGTGGGCTACGTGGTATAGCGTAATGTAACAATAATAGTGCAATAACTAACAATAAGTGTACCAACTCATTATCAGTCCAAATACGGAAACACAAACCTAACGTTTCATTAGAAATAAGAAAGCGAGATTCAAATCATTTGCCAGAACGATCGTCTCGTAGACGATGTGCACTTTGTAGTACAAAGAAAAAGGAGGTTCGAACACTCTGGTCTTGTACTGTGGGCAAAGTGCCCCTGTGCTTGGGAAAAAATATGTGTTTAAACAAGTACCATACATAAACCTATGTGGCACGGTGGGACTATTTGAGCCGCGCCAAATAAAAACAAATTTAATTAACTATTACTATTTTGTTATGTTTTTACATGATGTTATACATTTATTGATAAAAATACACCAATTTTGTTTCATTTAAAACCCGTCAAAATTCCTGTGCAGCATGGGTCTATTTTTGATCTGAGATCCTGTGCCTCAAAGAGTTAAAGGAGTGATGCTCTATGGAGCAGAACTTTTCGGCTAAGCAGAAAGAGCTGAATTAGAAAGAGTACAGCAGAAGTACATCCGTTGATGTTTGGGGTTAGATTACTGCACGCCAGGATATATAATCCTCGAAGAGACGAAGAGGAATAAGTTAAGGATAGAAGCGGGACAACGTGCGTTAAGATTCGAAGAGGGAGTAAGGAAAGCGAAGGGTAGGACATTGGTCAAAGAGAATTTGAAGGAGAAAGAGAAGGGAGTTAGTAGAACCAAAAACGGCAAGGAGAGGAAGGACTTCCTTAAAAGAAAGGGGTACAGCCAGATAGGAATAAATCATTTGAGACAACAAGGGGTAGACGTAAATACGTTACTTGAGGAAAAGAATAGAGAGACACAGGGACAGATACATAAAAACAAAATAAAGGAAGCTAAATACAATTCGAGATATAAGAAGATAAGGACGGTTGCGAGTCCGGAATATCTGACAAAAAAGGAAGAAGGAGGTAGTCAGAAGTTGATAGCGAGGGCGAGGTGCGGAAATATAGAGGAGAATAATAGATACTGGCTGGACCAAGAAGAAAGGAGATGCACATTATGCGACACGGAAGCTGGAACGCTGAAACATCTCATAGACAAGTGTCAGAAAGCAAAGAGAACAGAATTGAAGGAAGAGGAGATACTAGAGGATAAAAAGAACGAAAGGGTAGAGAAATGGTTAATATAAGGTCAGCGGACAAGCAGAGGAGCGAGGCCAGTAAAGAGCAAACCAAAGAGTAAGAATACGAGGAAGTAGGATAAGGAAAAGCGCAATAAGTACTGTGATAGAGATAAGGTAGAGGTATGGAAGAATGCATGTGAGCGAAAAAAAAAATCTAAACCAAGCCACTTCACATAGCTGTAAAGCTAGGAAAAGAAAGATATACATACATACAATAAAAAATGTATATTTTTTTTACTTTGGCCACGTTTTGTAAAATAAAAACAAAATTTTACGCGTTTTATACAAAAAACATTTTAAAAATAAAAAAATATAAAATAAAACAGTTTTAAAAGAAATAAGTGCTTTAATAAAAATATTATTCATTATATTTTTTATTAAAAAAATATAGCATACTATGGAAAGTGTTAGAATAGTGGCGCCTTTGCGTACGACCTTGCGTGTTCCTTCTCCCACCTCCTTGCCCAGTCGCGTGTTCTGGTCCCGTCATTCCCGAATTTCTTTTGTTTTTCTTTTTTTATTTTTTTTTTATCTTTTTTAAGTACGTTGTACTAACAAGGGGAACCTACGCTATGGCTCTCAAGATTTCGATTAAAATTTGTCCCAACTTATAGATTTTGACTAGTACAATATTAGGCTAGATTTTTAGCCGCTAAATCTCAATAGTTAAAAAAAATTGCCCTTTAAATTTTAAATAAATAGTTGAAAACATATTTATATATATATACCCGGGTTCTACCTGATTTAACACAAGTCGTTGATAGCCAAGCTTGTAAGGACGCAGACTTCTAACCGTGATTATGCGTGTTCAATTCTCGTCAGTTCCAAATTTATTTATTTTTTTTTTAATAAATTTTTTTATTTCTTCAAGAACGTTATTCTTATTTTAATTTTTTTGTATATTTTTACAGTATGTTATATATTTTTTATAAAAGATATAATGAAAAATAATTCTATTGATGCATTTCTTTCATAAAACGTGTCTTTTAACCACTTGACATACAAATAAAATGCGCGTGACGCGTCCGTAGGATACCATTTAATTTGGCTTAATGGGGAACACTCATATACTTGCTTAGAAACAGGACGTTTTATTTTGTAATTTACATTGCTTTGACATTCAATAAAGTTGATACTTAATTAAGTAATACTAAAAAATAATAATTTAATAGTTTCATACGTGTAATACTTCTTAAAGCATTTAAAAATATGTAAAAAGACCGGAAAATGCTTTCATTTGTTAAGTCGTTTCACTTCTTATATTGTGTTTCATACACACATGGTATCTTTTTGCAGGATGTAGCTTTTTATTTGTCGTAGGTAAATTATTCGGTGTTTGAGCTCACTGCTATTCTGATTATCGTTTCCACTGCTTTTCTTGATGTTCACTTGTTTTCCAAAGCGATTTTTTAATCAGTACTATTAACACTAGAACTACC
>JACGTP010000895.1:0-16238 GCA_023678845.1 Mischocyttarus mexicanus
TCAGTCTCTCTCAGTCTCTCTCAGTCTCTCTCAGTCTCTCTCAGTCTTACTCTTTCTCACTCTCTTTCAGTCTCACTCTCTTTCAGGCTCTATTTCAGTCTCTCTTTCAGTCTCACTCCTTCTCACTCTCTTTCAGTCTCTCTCTCAGTCTCACTCTCTTTCAGTCTCTCTCTCAGTCTCACTCTTTTTCAGTCTCTCTCTCACTCTCACTCTCTTATAGTCTCTCTTTCAGTCTCACTCTTTCTCACTCTCTTTCAGTCTCTCTCTCAATCTCACTCTTTCTCACTGTCTTTCAGTCTCTCTCACTGTTTTTCTCTTACGTCTCGCCGATCAAAGATCGCCACGAGTTTTTTCTACACTTCTCATACTTCTTTTCCAACCCTTTTTTTCTTTCCCTCTATCTCTCTTTATTTCCTATATCCCTCTTTAATAATCACCAAGAGAATATTATCGCGATTGGAAAGACGTGTCGAAACGCATACATTATAACCCGAAAAAATCATTTTCTATTCCCAATCGATCCTTACTAAAGTAAAATAAAAAGAAGAAGTAATAGTAGTAGTGGTAGAAGAAGAAGAAGAACGAATAGACGAGGGAAAAAAATTAGACAGAAAAAAAAATTATAGTATTATCCCGACGCCGAGGCTATAATCGATTTCCACATTTTACGTGTGTTTTACGTGTTTTCTCGAACAGAGAGAGAACTAGTCTCTGGGAGAAAGAAAAAAAGGATTGAAAAAGAGAAAAAAAAAACAAGTAGAAGTAGTAGAAGAAGAAGAAGAAAGAATAAAAAAGCAATGAAAGAGCCAAAAGATAAAAAAAAACTAGAAAGAGAAAGAGAGAAAGAGAGAGAAAGAGAGAGAGAGGAGACATAGATATAGATATCCTTTATCCTAACAAATACATAAGAAAAATAAAAAAGTGTATATAATAAAATATATATATATATATAACAGACGATATATACATATATACACAATAAATATATATATCTATTCTACTATATATATATATGAAAGACAAAAAAAGAGCCGAGACAGGAAAAAAAACCGAGAGAAGGTGGTGGCAAAAAAAAAAGGAAAGGAAAGGAAAGGGAGAGAAGAAGCTTCGTCGAGGAGGGTGGGTTGGAGAGGGAGAGACTCTCTCAGCACGTTATCCTCTCTCGTAATTTCGACTTTCGGAGAAACCATCGTAGAAAACCGCGAGATAGGTCGTTTTTTGCGAGAACGACGCGGTGCTTCGCCACGGTGGAAGGCTCCGGCTCCGGTCCTCTAGCCGCTTCTTATACGGCCACGTCGCCGTTCCCTACCCCCCCTTACCCCCTCCTTCCCTTCCTACCCTCTCAACCCTCTTCTCTTCTCTTCTCTTCTCTTCTCTTCTCTTCACCGCCACCTCCACCTCCTCCTAAGAAGAAATCTACAAAAACCTCTCTCGCAATAGTTGCGCGCTGACGGCGGAAGAAAAAGGAGGTTTTTGCTCGACTCCAAGTTTTTTGCCGGAGGGTGAGTCATTCCGCGTATATCACGCGGGGATACGAACCGTTGCCTCCATTCCTCCACCCTCCTCCACCCTCCTCCTTCTCCTCCTCCTCCTGTACCCTCCTTTCCCTTCTTCGTCATCCTTTTCTCTCTCTCTCTCTCTCTCTCTCTCTCTCTCTCTTTACTTTTGTTCTATTCTATTTTATCCTACGTTCGTCGTCCGATTCTTTCTCTCTCTCTCTTTCTCTCTGTCTCTGTCTTTCTCTCTCTTTTTACGGATGATATTATTGCACCGATTGTTCCATCGTTCTATCTTTTCTTCGTCCGTTAGTACTCGATTTTAGTCGAGAAAAACATTGTCTCTTTTATATATTATCTGAATACCTCTACATGGTTTAAGGCTGATGTATGTCAAGGGAGAGTTTAAATTATTTTTAATACCTTTTTTCTTTTTTTTTTTCTTTTTTCAGCTCTATTTTTGTTAATAATTTCATATTAGTTTTGGAAATATTTATACAGGGTACATACATCTAATCGTAGAATATGGTAAACCTTTTTAACCCATTAACTGCCAGACATATTTAGAGCGTCTTGCCCTGGGTGCCAAGGTATATTTTTCATTCATACATTTATATAAATAAAATTTTTTGTAATAATCTAATCGTATAAGTTCTAACTTTTATAATATAAACTGAAAATGAATACGTTTTTTTACTCCATATTAATATTTTTAACTGAAATGGCCATTTGTAATTAATCTAAAATTGCAGCACGCATTACGAGATATCTTGTAGCTGGCAGTTTTGATACACACGCTTAATACGAGATATCTCGTAGCTGGCAGTCAATGGGTTAAACTATCACGATTTGAACTAAAACTCGATCTGTTTTGTTTAAGATAAATTTCATTTTGATTATTGTATTGATGTATGAAAGATATTTGATCATCGATAATTATTACCCATCACTGATAATAAATTTATTAAATGTCTCGTTTGTATATTAATGCATTTATGCAATTATGCAATTATGCAATTATGCAATTATGAAACTACGATTAGAGGAACAATTTTAGGATATCAATTGAACGTACATATTTGATAAGTTTTTTTTACACGTTTTTTTTTTTTTGACTGAACAGATGGATGGAACAGATATATATTTGAAATAAAAAAGAGAGAGAAAGAAAGAGAGAGAGAGAAAGGAGAATCTCGCGGTTCGTAGTAGTACTCGCTGAAAATTCTTCTTTCTCCAATGAAGAAGAAATTGTTCTTCTTGCTAAGATCGTCTCTGCTCGTAGTTTTTTCTTTTCGTAAAAAAGTCCGAGACGACGGAGCCCGAGCTTCCTCCGCCGATAGTTTCGTCGAAGAAGGAAGAAAAATCGTCTTTTTCTTACGCGAGCACCAACCTTTTTTATTTCCCCGTGAGTCATCTACTTCCACTAGAAAGAAAAAGTGAGAGAGAGAGAGAGAGAGAGAGAGAGAGAAAAGAGAAGAGAGAATCGAAGAGACCGGATGGTCGCCGATGTTTTTTCTTTAACTCGAATTTTTTTTTTTTTTTTTCATAAAAACGTACACCGTCGAGAAAAATAATCTTACAATTAGCCGATATTATCATCATCATCATCATCATCATCATCATCATCATCATCATCATCATTATCATCATTATTTTCGTCATCATTGTCATCGTCATAAAACGTTTGTCAGTAATTTGAATACCTTGTAAATGAATTCTTTCTATAATGCTCTTATATGTGCATTTATAATGATATGCAACTGCGTTAGGATTATCATTAGAATCTAATTAAGGAATTAATTTAATGGAAATAATAAAAGTTTCACGTGCCATTTTTGAGCACGTGAATTTTTTTTTCTTTTATATATATATGTACCTTTATATATGTACTTTTATATATGTACTTTTATTATATATATATGTACCTTTATACCAATTGAAAATATATATATCCTATCTTAACTTAACGTGGATATATATCTTATCTTAACGTGTTAATAATACAATTTTCTTTCATAAGGGTTTGCACCTTTGTTGCATCAGATCTGATTATCTTCCTATTCTAATACGATAAATCAATAATATCATCCCTACAAAATTTTTTAGAATATGCTTTAAACCCCCCCACCCCAACTTCTAATTTACCAAAAGTTAAACAACGTATCCCTATAAGATTCTTACAATTATAAATAAGAAATACCCCATAAACGAACCTATCAAATTCTTTAGGATATATTTGAACTCACCTCTCCCCCCCCCTCTAAATATATAATTTACCAAAAGCTAAACAACGTGTCCCAAGATTCATACAATTACAAATAAGAAATACAATAAATGAACTTTAAGCTTTTCTCTTAAAGTAGGTTAACATAAAAAAAAAAGGAAAGAATTATAATAATTACAAAAAATAAATATCATGGTAGGTTTCATAGTTAAAAAAAAAAATATGTTTACTCACGAGTTCCGTTGACGTTCCTGCTGAGAATCTTAGGAACGGCGGCAACGGTTGCAATAGCCGCTGCGATGACAGCCGGGGGCGTCTGTTGCGGGGGACTCGCGACGCCGTGCGTCGCGGCGACGGGCATTGCCGCGCAATTAGTTGGCGGAGTTGACGCGGCAATTACCGGTAATGGCGCCACCGTCACCGAGACCGACGCCGACGCCGCAGCAGCAGCAACCGACGCCGACGTCGAGGCTGAAACCGAGCCTGAAACCGCTGACGTTGACGTCGAAGAAGACGACGACGACGGAGGTGGAACCGGCGAAGGCGTCCCGATGCCGCGCGACGCCGTACCCGGCGCTTCTTCCGCGGGTGCGCCGCGAACCTCCATCCTCCTCCTCCCCCACCTCCTCCTCCTCTTCCTCTTCTTCGCTCCTCTTATTTACGTCTTCTACTACTACGTCACGAAACCTTCTCCCCCTCCCACCCTTCCAACCACCACCCCACCCACCTGCCAACCAATCACCCGTCAAATAATACAACGACGAGGATGACTATAAAATTGTTAAAAAGTGTTTATTTATTCGTTGTCCGTCGGTGAAATTAATTCGACGATAAACGCGTGCGTGCGTGCGTGCGTGCGTGTGTGTATACTCTGATTAACTTCTTGGTTTCAATTTTTCTTTATTTCCTTATTTATCTTTCCTCCTCTGTATTTATACTCGAAGGATTTTATAACTCTTTGATCTTTAACACCGCCTTACCGCACTGCTTCTCTTATTCTTCTTTCTTATTATATATCTCCGATTAAAGTAACAGATAGAAAAAGATAGATAATAAATGAAAATAATAGGGAAATAGATGAGAAAACCGGTTGGATTATAGCGCGTAACACGCGGAAAAACTATATGTCGCGTGCGTGCGTGCGCGCACGCGAACCACGTGTGAGAAACACCGAACGCGCCTATTTGTCGGCCAACCGGCCGGCTTTTTTCAACGAGAGACGATGGAATAAATAAGAAAGAAATAGGAAAGGAAAAAAAGAGAAATAAAAAATAAGAAATAAAATGTTCGTCGAGTTTTTCTATAAAAATATGATAACTCGCGAATAAGTCATTGTCTTAGTCGTAGTCTTAAGGGTTATTAACGGTAATGGACAAAAGAGCTTATTTTCTCGTCACGTTTTATAGTTGTTTTCCGACAACTTGAGAATGACGCGAGAAATGAGGAGAAGAAGAAGAAGATACACACGCTCCGCTCGTGATAAGTCTGACGCCGACTGCGCTGGGCGCGCGACTACGAGCGTTTCGAAAGGATGGCGCGCGCGGAGTTGGTTGCGCGCGCAACTTCGTGCGGTGCCTTACGTCTGCCTCCGCGAGACCCCCTACCTTGCACCGCCTCCCACCAACGACGTTTAAACCTTTCCCCCACCATTCCTACCTTCCAACCATTTAACCCCCACTACGCTTTCTACGATGAGATACTCCCTCTCTTTCTTTTTGTCTTTCCTTTTATTTTTCCTATCCTTCCCTCTCGCTCCAACTCGTACCGCCACTGCGAAAACCGACGCATCCCTCGCGTCTTTCCCCATTTTCAACGCCGCAGAAAAGTGCAGCCCCATCTGTATTATCCTCCACTACCTCCCTCCAACCGCACTATCTACGCTCCTCCCCCCGCAACCCCTCCCCCACCATCGACTCTAACTAACCACAAAAAAAACCCTACCACTCGTCACCCCTCGTCGAGAACAAGTGGTGGAAAGGCCAAGAGAGAGAAACAGTCTTCCTCTAAAAACTTTTTCTTTTCTTCTCCTCCTCCCCCTCGCGCTGCTTGTTCTTCTTCTTCTTCTTCTTCTACCTCCCCTTTTATGCAACCCTCGCGCGCTAAGGAACGTAATACCACCTTCTCTTCTTCCTTCCTCCTTTTTATCCCCCTTATGCGAACCGACATTTTTATAGGTTATCGTATTTACGTACTCTTATTCTTCAAGAGTGAATTTTTCAAGAATTAAGGCTCTTCTTTAATACTAAATAGGAAGAGTAAGAGTCAACTTGATCTACAAATGATTTGAAATTTTTCGCGGTACTTCGATACTCTTCTTTACATTTTTATTTTTCATTTTCTTCTTTAAAACATTGTCATTTAAAATGCATATTTATAATCCAAAGTTGAGTTAATCGTAAAACATTACAGCACAGCATCGCTTAGCTAAACCTTTCCCACGGAAAATACGACCGTGCCATCCGCGATGAGAAGCAAAAAAAAAAAGAACGACAAAAAGATTTTTCACCACCTCTTCTAAGGGGTGAGAGTAAGTTTTTTTTTTGCTAGTTTTCGCTAAATATGTAAATTCGCGGTGTATTTGAAAAAACAAAAATTTAATTCAATACGGCTGGGGAGGGGAAGAAGGATTGGGTTTCGTTACGAAGAGTAGAGAACATTAATTTCCAATTAAATTCTTATGTAGAATCGAGAATAAAAGAAACGTAGGATGTTCAATAGCATTTTCTCGATCACTGTCATTGCATGCGAGAAGCTTCAAACGTTTTTTATTACTTCTGTCATATTACGTCGGTCAATGTAATGGATTCGTCAATTTTATTGTAACTTTTTTTTCTTTCTATTTCTCATTTCTTTTCTCTTTTTTTTTTTTATTCGATTTTCTCTATCATAACACACGATTACAAATTACATACATCGCATTACACGTATATATAATATAAATTTAAAATATTATATATATATAAAGGAAAAAAAACTTATAATTATAAGAGAACACATTAATGGCAAGTAAATGATGAGATAAGCTACAAGCTAATACAAAATCGTATTTAAAAAAAAAAAAAAAAACTTATCCTATATAAGTACATAAATATATATATATGAATAAATTGTAAAAAATATTATTATAATAAATGCAACTAAATGTAATAATAGATAAATAATTAATTAATTAATTTATTAAATTGGTTTTCTTGTTTAACTTTCGTCGTTGGGTCTTGTAATTGTGCATTTGATTTAAAAATATAATTTGGCCTGACGTTGTATATGTATAATAAAAAAATATTGAAAAAAGAGTTTTTCATAGAAAAAAAAAAAAAAAGTATATATATATATATATATAGATTTCTATCTAGGTGCATAAAATTAAGAAATGTAATAGTTGTTGCGAATGAACATACTTGTAATCCTCGTTTGCACTGAATCTGTACCATTATAGAACTTATTATCATCCCAGTTAACACAAAACGTTAATATGACGTTAATATGACGTTAATATGACGTTCGATTTAGGTCATTTTTCGAAAATGACGTCATATTAACGTCATATTAACGTTTTGTGTTAACTGGGATTGTATTAACAAACAGATCAAATTTCTATTCTATTTCGATATAGTAATAGTATTTTTTTTTTTGTTATCTATAAAAGCTTGAAGATCGTACATCAGCACCTACATACCCATCTTGGATTTATCTTTTTTTATAGAAATAAATATTCATTATTAATTCGTCAAAATGATAAAAAAGATATAAACTATATATACCATACATAATCATAAATATTTCTAATTGATTGTAAAAATCTTATACTAAATAGTAACTTCTTTAGTAATATTCTAAAAAATTTTTAAATAGAATTTTCATTTCTTTTTACGTATAAAAATGTAAATAATGGAATAATAAATTAATAACGAATTAAAGCATTGTTAATAATGTCAATAAAAATATTATTCTATATTAGCTGCTGCTTGAACCAATGAAGAAAGAAATTTTAGGAACTCGGAAGCACTCTTATTCGTATCCTTGTATCAACAATTCAATTCGTAGAAACAAAGGTAAATTCTTAATATTCGCAAATTACATTCTATAACTTTACCTAATCTTTAGTACATATAATACTTGGCTATATTATCAATCTAAATATGTTAAAATTTAATTTATCAACAGAATAAAAAGTACCCTAATTTTAATGATGATTATCATTTAAACGCATCCGTATTCGTACCAAATCGGACAACCCCTTTTTGGAACTTTGTTCAATGGAGTTTCTGTAAGGCCTTCGTCTTGTACGATATCTTTCGGTGTACCACTGCTAATATTTTTCGACTCGTTTATAACAGCTGATACTTTATTATAAATTAAAAATGGACGTGCTTCAGTTTGCGTTTCAGTCCTCAAATTTTGATCTAAATGAACCGTGCGCCTATCGTCTTCTTGTTCCTATTAACAAATCATCTTATTTCTACTATATGTTAAAGATTAAAATTAATTAAACAACTTACCGGTAAGGATGCAGGAGGTGGAGGCGAGTCATCATTGTAATAAACTGTTCTTCTAGTTCCTGGATGACCCAATGAAAATCCTTCAGGCCCTAAACTTTTATTATTAACTGATCCTATAACACATATAGGATTTAATGAATATTTCATATCACGTTTAAATGATTTTAAATGAACTATGTAGAAAAAGGTTTTTATACCCGTTACTCGATGATCTTCGATACTTGCGTCGGAATCGTTTCCACCAGATTCTGATTCGTACGTTTTTGCTTCGGATTGTTTGCTATCGTCTGCCCAAGATCGACGTTTCTATATTACATCATAAATTATTTATTGAAGAATAGCTATATGTAAATTAATTTGTATTAAAAACTATGAAGTTTTTACAACACCTTATTTAAAAGTTCTGAGCTAGCTTTTTTAACTTTACGAACAAATCCAAGAGCAAATCCTTTCCTATTAAATAATAAAAGATCATTTTTTTAAATGATACTTAAATAATAATAATATTTTTCTTCAATTGCTTACTTTTTAGTACTACAATTTTCTAATTTTCGATAATGTTCCATAATCTTGTCCTCTAATTTTTCTTTTTGCCTATACAAATGGTTAACTTTATCCCTGTTAAAATAAGCAACAAAATATTTTTATAAAAAAAGTTATTCTAAAATTAACATAACATTGATCTATAAATATATCCGAAGGAATTTACTTACGTGTACATTTTTTCTTCCATATGATAATGTTCCTTATCTTCAAGCGAATGCGTCAAAAGTTCATGGTATTGACTAAAGAGTAAAGTTATGTGATCCATTAAAGAACGTCTATCGCTATCTAGGCCAGAATTCATATGCAATAACATCTAAAATATATCGTTCCAATTAGTCAAGAAGAAAATATTATAGAAATAAATAATAAGTGGTATGAGAATATAAAAAATTACAAAAGAATCATACTTCGCATCGTTGATTCAACGCATTTAATTGTAATTCCAAATTAGAGCATCGTTCATCTTTAGTACTAAGTTCGCCCTGCATCTCAGTTTGTTTCAAACTCAATCTATTAGTTTCAACTTTATTTTTTCTATACTCATCTTGTAAATTTCTGTATTCAATTTTTAATTTTTCCGCTGCTGTGTACAAGTTTCTAAAATCATCCTACCGAAAAATAATAATAAATAACGTATTTAACAATAACATGCAAGGTAGTTTTATATGTCGCAACCAATTTTATTAATAACATATTTATTTATACGTATCTTTTTTTATCAGATAAAAATAATCAATTGATAAAAACACGTACCGTTAACTTGGAGTGTTCTCCTCTTAAATTATTTAAACTCTTGGCATTGCTACTTAATGTTTCTTTGTCTGTTAAAAGAGCCTTGTTCTTTAATTCCAATCTCTCACAGGATTCGCGCAACATTCTCATTTCGTTCTTGACATCTCTCAAACTGGATTTAAGTGTTTCACGCTCGTGAAGTAGATTCTCGTATTCGTTATTTAATTGTTCGTGTAAAGATTGTAACGTATCCTGATCGTGAAGTAATTCCGAGTGTACTCGTTGTTGCATGCTACGTTCTTTTAAAAGCTAATATCAAATAAAATTATATAATGTGACGTGTGCATAAATAAAGATCAAGTTTAAAATTAATAATTTAATTTTTGTATATACTCACCTCTTCTTTTTCAGCGACAAGCTGAGAATTCGCGAGCTGCAATGCAGTGTGTTGTGAAGCCAATGATGTACTTTGTGATTGTAAAGTAGTTATAAACACTTGAAGCTTTGCATTATCCGACAAAAGATTTTCCGACATTGTTTCAGTTGCTATTAATTTAGATTGCAATTGTTCTTGCTCATTCTGAAAATTGTAGAATGTTAAAATATCTTCATTTTTAATAAATTCATTATATTGTACAAATTTAATAATATACCTTTAATGACTCAACTGTTTTTTGTAAAGCATCATTAAGATCTGATTGACTATTTTCGTCTGTTTTCTTCGATTCAGACTCGATGATCAAACCATAACGAGATGATTCCGATTGAATCGATTTTTTAACATAATTTACCACGTCCGAATTTTGTGCAATTCTTAAAACAA
This sequence comes from Mischocyttarus mexicanus, assembly GCA_023678845.1. Classification (NCBI taxonomy): domain Eukaryota; kingdom Metazoa; phylum Arthropoda; class Insecta; order Hymenoptera; family Vespidae; genus Mischocyttarus; species Mischocyttarus mexicanus. The sequence goes on from JACGTP010000895.1 coordinate 10,321, forward strand.
TTAATTAACAATTAGTTTTTAATTTTGATTAATAAAATATATATTTTACTAATTACCTTTCTAGTATATTATCCAAAGGAAGAGATAACATGGTATCACTGAGACCAAGTTTTTCTAAAACTGTATACAATTGCTGCACATTCAATTTTTCTGCCACTAAATTTGATTGTAATGTTTCCAATGTCTCTCTGTCAATTGCTGCCCTTGAATCCAATTCTTTACTAGATCTTTCAACTTCTTGTAATCTATAATAAATATAAAATAATAATTAATTATATATTTATTTGTTTTGTAAATAAAACAAAATTAATCACAATACCTTAAAATTTGTGATAAAGAATTTTCAACTTCCTGTTCGAGTTGTGCAACTTTTCTTTCCAACACTTCAATCGTATTTGATGCTTTGTCCAAAGCCACATCCTTCTCCTGTTAATGAAATATGATAAACGATATTTTTCTAAGTTTTAAAGCACAAAGAAAAATTTGTAATTTTATTTTATTTCTTACCTCAATTGTTTCTTTGAACCTAAACGTATCTCTTTGGGCAGTATCTTTTTCTTTTTCCAACATAGCAATTTTAGATTCCAAATCCGTACATTTAGATTTTATTTCATTCATCTTGTGTTCAATATCTTTAAGCTCTTCTACTTTTTGATTAGTAGTTTCTAACGTACGTTCCAAATCATCAGCCCGTCTTTGAACACTTTCTAACAATGATTGAACACGTTGCTTTTCTTTTACAGCAATGTCACATTGTTTCTCCAGTTCAACCATTTTCCCATGTTGTATCTTAAAAAAAAAAGATATTTAATTTTAATCGATCATATAAATAAAAAGAAAAACTGTATCTTGTTTTGCATGCAACTTACTTGAAGATCTGATTGTTGTTTCTCAAATGATGTACGTTGATTTTTAATAGTAATCTGAAGCTTTCTATTTTCTTCCAAAGCTTGTTTGCAAACTAATTCAAGATCGGAATTCTGTTGTTTCAATCGTTCACTTTTATCGTTCAACGAATCAACCTTTAACGTAAGTTTCTTTTTTTCTTTCTCTAATTCCAAAACTCGAGACGAGGTTTCATGAAATGAATCTTCTTTCAATGAATCAATTATGGTTATTAATCGTCGATTCTCCAATTCTAATTTAAGGGCTCGTGCCTGTGCATTGTTAGTTAATTGATCTGACAACCTATTATCGGTATGTGCTAAAATACAAAATAAGATTACAATTACATCTAGCTTGCATGAATTATAATTAAAAAATCATTTTAAAGCGCAAATAGTTACCTGGTTCCTCTGAGTCGCTCATAGATCCAGCTGATGCAGCTTCGTTAGCTGCAGCTTTAGTTAATCTTTGTAATTGAATATTTTCTTCTAACAATTCTTGATATTTTTCATTATCTGCTGCTCGTTCCTAATTAATTAATATAAATATTTTATAAATTATAAAACTACATATGCGTACGGATATTAAATAATAAAATAAAATATCTTGATATTCTCTCTTACCAAAGCTATATCATTCAGTGCCTGCTTATATTTAATAATTTCAGTTTCAAGTTGTAGAACCTTGTCTGATCTTTTTTGCAATTTTTCCACTTGTCCCTCAAGCATTTCTCGAGTTTCCAGTAACACCCTTTAATTAAAATGTACAATGAACGATATAAAGTAATATGTATTTTTATTATAATAGTAAATAATAATCACTTATTGTCCTCTTGTAATTCGTCAACGCGTATCTTGAAGTAATCAAAGTCAGATATTTTGTCTCTATAATTTTTAACTTCTACTTCCAAGTGATCAGCACGTTCTGCTCTTTCAATTACTGCATCTAATTCGTCTCTGTACGTCTTAGCTGTCCGTGCTTCATGCATCAATTCTTGGTTCTAAAATTAAAAAAAATTATAAAGCATAAATTTCCTCATTTTTCGTTTGAAAAAAATAATATTAATTAAAGATAAATGTTTAACCTCTTGTCTGAATTTAACCAATAAAACTTTAGTATGTTCAAGCTCTTCTTTGCATTCAATTAAAGCTTCTGTTTTCTCTTCTCTGAAATTATTTATCAAATAAATATTACATAAATTTGTTAATTATAAAAAATAAAATAAAAAGTATCCTTTCAAAAAGTTAATCAAAATTTTTACATACAATTCTTGTCTTTGTTTTCTAACTTTAGATTTCCAATCGGCTAACTCAACAACGTAATGATGATTATCTTCCCTTTCGCATCTTGTAACCGGATTAGATTGATGAACCTTATTTATTTCTTCAACTTTGGCACTGATAGATGAATTGTTTCTCTTAGATATTTCATTAGCAGCCACGTTACCCCATTTCTGTTAATAAATTATCACAGCGTATAATATAAAAATAATAAGAATTTTGTTTTTAATCAATACACCGGTATAGCATATCAACACCGGTATAGCATATTGACACCGTATACCTCTTTGTATAAATTTAATTCCTGGATCATAGCTTTTATTTGCATAAAAAGAAATCCCATGTTAACGGTTTCCATAGACTCTTGAGTAATTACTATATCGTGATTATCTGTAACCTGAATGGATTAATAATTAGAATTTAAATATTTAATTATTATAAAGGAAAGAAAAGAATTAAATTCACAATAATAAATACCTGTTTTATACATTCGACTATAGCCAATTGATTATCAACAGGGAAGCTTGTAATTTTGGTAATAAATTTTTCTTTATTTGGGCACTGCACTGCGCATCCAAGAAGTAATAATAAAAGCAACTTCATATCATTTATGTGCAACTCCGGTTCTTTACCTAAATTTATTGTATCGGGTAATCTTAATAATATATGACCTAACTCCTCTTCGTAAAACTGTTTTATATTTTCAACAATGATCTGCAAATTCTTTGACCGAATAGCTGGATTTCCACAAGACGGTACTACTTCATCACGTAAAGGTTCTGGATTACTATAATAATTTATTCTATGGTTATATATATGAATATATACTTTAATAATACTATATAAATATAAATTTTTTATAAATAAGAACAACTTACATTTGTAAGTAAACATTATGAAGTAGAATGCCATCCACTAAATCTTCATACGTGGATAATACATTGGAATCTTCAAGACAGCTAGCAAACTATTGCATAAGTATTGTAGATTGATTAAGTTAATATTCGATAGAAGAATAATAATAATTAAATAATAAAAATAAAACTTTGTTAAATTACTTTTTAATAAGACGATAAGAATATGTTTTAAAAGATTAACAAATTAATTTAACAACAGTGCTAACAAAAAATGTACTTCCTTTTTTTAAATTATTTTTGTAAATAAAAAATTATCGATAGTTTGTTTATGCATACTCACCCATGTCACCAAAGGACCAGATAATAACTCATCTATTGCAGTGGATGTCATTTTAATAATTTTTCTATCAACAATTTTATTGAAAATATTTATCTAAAACAATCAGCCTTATTTTGACAAGGGAATCACAAACAGTCAATATTTTTGTTACGTACAACAACGTTATATATGTTGTTTTTAAAACGAATCTTTATTTTAATTCACTTTCATCTTTAAACTCACTATTAATCCACAATACAATAAGTGCAATTAATTATTGTATTAAACAAATGAATTATCACGATTATAAAAACTATTGTATTCTTATTGTTTACAAGATAACCTTTAATTATTTTTTAATCCTTTCTCACGTGTATTATATTTCGAAATTTGTTTAATAATCACTACATAAATTAATCGATATAAAAACATGTATAAAATATATTATAAATCATATCATTGAAATTAACGCAAAGGAATAGATGAAAACCAAATAGGAATTTTTCTGTAAGATAACCTAAATGAATGTACACTCCCTACGAGAGAATGCACACGACTGAATGGCTTGTATTCGAGTATCTCTCGTATACCCCCACCATCCCGGGATAACTCCAGTTATTATTTATACCCATGCAATTACACTTTGTCAGAAAATGTCAAATCTGAATGATCTTGACTAAAGTTCAACACTAAATGTATACTTCATATTTGATAAGTATTTTTATGAATTGACAGGTTGAGCAAATTTGGATCGATTCCCAAGAATTATTTAAGAAATAAAAAATCAACAAACCTTGATAATAAAATGAAAAGTGTCGTAACGTTCTTGATATTTGATTGGTCGTTATTTAAATGCTTTCGACCAATCGTAATAGCTCTTTGAGCTAGATGAAAATAATTCTTCTTACTAACCGCGCCCATTGGCTTCTTCAACTTTCTATGCGCAATTACCTTAAAAGATTTGTCAATATGGTCGTTCCATGACTGTATTGTGTAATTTTGATATCAGAATTTTATTTGTGAAATAAACTATAGTTTCGAATGAAAATGTACGGTTATTTCTGTAAGAAAAAGCTCTGATTAAATTTCATCTTTAATCTATCGACAGATTAAGTGATTTTCATTAAAGAACATATATATACATATATATAAATATATTATACACATACGCAATTGCGTTATACATAATGTTATTGATTGATATTTTGATGACCTTCGTATCAATAAATAAACGACCGAATTATGCTGTAAAAAGTGTAAGGGGTATATTACCATTAATGAAATTCGCATTTGTTTTGGTAACAATTTTCGCAGTCTGTGAGTTATTACCTTTTACTGTCGGTGCTGAACATTTGGGAAATCCTTATGAAATATTAGGCATTCCAAGACATGCTACTTTACGAGATATTCGAAAAGCATACAAAAACCTTGTCAAAGAATGGTAAATCGTTGTTTTTATGACATAATGCTATTGATATTTGTATTGATAAAGAATCTTGATGATCTTTATTATCTAATTTATTTATAATTATAATAAGCATTAAAGTATTGTTAAAATATTATACATTAAACTTTGTTTAGGCATCCTGACAAGACGGATCATCCAGCCGCTGAAAATAAATTTGTGGAAATAACAAAAGCTTACGAGGTAGGTTTTGCATTAATTCTAAAATATTATTTTAAAGTTGTGACACCAAAGATGGGTTAAAGTAATTTAATCAAATTGTTCTTAGCAATTGTAATATCAAATAAAGTATTTGCTGTTTAGTTTTATAAACGAGTATTTTATTCTATGTAAGATTTTATAATTCTATCATTTAAGTTATATTTATTCTAATGATAATTATAATCTACAAGTTCTGAAATATTAAGTCTTTTATCACAATGTTACTTTATTTAGCTTCTTACAGATCCCGAAAGAAGGAGAAAATTTGATAATCATGGGATAACAGAAGAAGGTTTTCTCAGACAGAGAAGAGAAAGCAGCCATGTAAATATATTAGATCCGTTGGAAGAATTATTTAGCGGAAATTATAAATTTCATTATCAAAACCGTGATATCGCATTGTTCCATAAAATGAGCATTACATACAGGTATATCATACTTTTATACATAATAAATTTAAATTAGCCCTTAGCACTATGGCAATGCATGAGACTTGTAATATGCTTTACTTAAACAAAAAATAAAAAATATTAGTCCTACTCATGGACAAATCTAACGAGTCAAATATAAGAAGCACCAAATACAGCATGCAACTCTGTGCATTAAATCATAGTGCAAAGGGTTAATTAGTCTAAAGATGATATTAATTTTAATACGTAATTAAACATACATTCTAGATCCTTTGAAAATGTGATAGTACCAAAGACTTATCGCACACCATATTTAATTTTATTCTATTCGGATTGGTGTTTTGCATGTTTACAAGTTGAACCAATGTGGCGACGTTTAATTGATGAATTAGAACCATTAGGAGTTGGTTTAGCTACAGCGCATGCTGAAAAAGAATCATCTTTGGCTAGGCGCCTTGGAATGCATACACTTCCTTGCCTTATTATTACAATGGATGGGCG
>JACGTP010000896.1:0-16234 GCA_023678845.1 Mischocyttarus mexicanus
GTGTCCTATCTCTACGTGAATATATGTGTGAATGTGTGTGAATGTGTGTGAATGTGTGTGAATGTGTATATGGGTAAAAGGTGAATGTATGTGTGGAAGGAAACGAGGAGGAGTGCGCACCACGAAGGATCGATCCCCACGATCGATCGCCGCGATGTATACCGTTAAGAGGGAATCGACCGAGATCGCTGTGTTCCGGGCTCGACCCGCGCGCCGCTTCCGGTCATGACGAGATAGAACCAGAGAGAACTAAAAGAGAGAGAGAGAGAGAGAATGAACGAGTAAGTGCAAGTGAGTGAGAGAGAGAAAACGGTCGCTGAGGAAGCCTCCTCCCCTTCATCCTCCTCCACCTCCTCCAGCACCTTTCTCGCATCGACTACTCTCCTTCCCCATCCCTTTCCTCTTCCTCCTCATTCTCCTCCTCCACCTTCTCCCTGAATTCCCCTTCAACTCCCTAACGCCCTCCTACCTCCTCCTCCACCCGTTGGTCGCTCTCGCCCTCTCGACGTTCGTTTCTTCCGTGCTCAACGATGCGACCATCCGATACGGAGACTTCTATCCACGATCAGCAGGCTGCTGCTGCTGCTGCAACTCCTCCTTCCTTCCTTCCTTTCTTTCTTTCTTTCTTTCTTTCTTCTTTCCTTCCTTCCTTCCTTCCTGAAAATTCTCGCGGAATTATTGTTTGAAATCGTGAGCACGTTTTTAAGTAAGAAGTTATTTTAGGTAACTCGATGTCATCGTTGTATTTAGGTTTGTGGGAAATTGTAATAGTTTTGAATAGTCGATGTTTTTTTCAATATCTTATTATTGGTTTTGATTAAAATGGTCTTCCTTATCTGGATTAGTCAATCTTTCGTTTCCAATTATTCCAAGTGTCTAAATTTCATCAGAAAACATTAACCCAATAATAAACCCAATAATTATTAATTTAAAATAAATGAATAAATTCTTAAAAAATATTGCCAGGACCTGGCCATATTGTTTTTCTACACCTGTACTGTCATTAAAGTGTCAACACTTCTAACTATTTAAATACTAATACAATCCTTATCAGAAAAATCTTAAAACCGATAAAACCTAATAAGAAAAGTAGCAATGCGTTATTGCAAGATAAAACCTCATTGGAAGTGTGATTGAGATTCTAACAAGATCGTCAACTGGCTATCGCATTTCGTATCTCTAGTTTATATGAATAGGAAGGGATCGATGATCTTGCCAAGGTGCGGTTTTAAACTAGTCAAGAGTGCCAAGAAGTTCATCTCATTCTATCTTACTTGTCGAATGAACGACTTCACCAACTACGACTACTACGAGTACAGTCAGCAAACGTGAACGACAAGGACGATGACGAAGAACAAGAAGAAGAAGAATAATAAGAAGAAGGAAGAGAAGAAGAAGAAGAAGAAGAAGAAGAAGAAGAAGAGAAAGCAGTAGATGGTGGTCGGCCTCCGCACGACCGAACCACGAATCGGCCAACTTCTTGTATGGTCATCACTGCGATCTTTGAATCGTTGAGCCATGATGAGACGAACCGCTTCGCGCATATCCGCCACGTTCTTGTGAGAACTACCAGTTTGGCATCTCAATGTCGGCAATGGATAACGACTTCTTTTATCCTTTCATTCGAGAGTGGAAGGAACAGGAATTGGACAGTAGTAGTAGTAGTAGTAGTAGTAGTATATAACTCTTATTCCAAGAAAAAAAAATCCCTAAATGTTATTCAATGTCTCATTCCAAATTCTTCCATAAACGTCATCCCATTGCACCATTATCCAATCTTCAAGCAATTTATATTTTATTTTTTTAATGGAAAGAACAGAAATTGGACAGTAGTAGTAGTAATAGTAAATAACTCTTATTCCAAGAAAAGAAAATCTCTAAATATTATTCAATGCCTTATTCCAAATTCTTCCATAAACGTCATCCCATCGCACCCCTCTTATCAAATCTTATTTTGAAACAATTCATATTTTATTTTATTTGTTTTTAACGTTAACGGAATGTTTGATTTTGTTTTATATTAAATTGTAAGTTAATTTGTTCTTATGTGAATTAATCGATCATTCTAATATTTACTAAATGGTGATCAGAAATGTGATAAATCAATGAACCCAATTAAAATGTCGTATGATACTCAACTTAAAATTGATTATAGTAATTTATGTTATATTTAAAATTCGTAGAAACACGGATGAAGTGTTTTCAGTCGAGTCCGTTAAATCGGCTCTCGCAACATCCTGTTGAAAATAGTCGCAGAGAGAGAGAGAGAGAGAGAGAGAGTACGCGTTAACTTTGCTGCGTGCGTCAGTCGCGATTACAACAACGGGGTCTAACGGTCCCGAAGTAACGCGTCGATTCGCGAAACTGCACACTGCTGCTGCTGTTGCTGCAACTTGCTATCCAAATATTCACACGAAATTTCGCCGAACCTACTTCCCGATCCCTTCAATACGATTATTTTATCGTCATCTAAAAAAAACCAATAACGTCATTTCAAATTAACCATTCATTTGAGTTGCTCGGTAAAATGTTCCTCAAAAAAATTACTCTAACTTCAAAACTGTATATGCAATTAAAAATTTGAAAATAAAATTGAACAAATTCACTCCAAATTGTTTTAAACTCCGACCCTAATTCTAATTTTATATTTACAAACAAAAATGAATAACTGTACCTTAAATTATTAAACCCTCACCCAAATTATACATAAATTGGACAAATTCAATTCCTGTATTTTTATACAATTAATAACAGCAGAAAAGAAATACTGTATAATTTCTAAAATGTATAAATTATAAATTACTCTACTTTCTTGATCCGAATCACTATCGAACATCGAATTTCGAATGTTGAATCTGGAATCTCGTATCTCGGGGCTCTACCTGACATGAGAAACAGAGAGGAATGTGTTTATGTGTGTGTGAGTATGTGTATGAGAGAGAGGGATCTGTAGGCCATGGTAGATTGCTCGATCCTTTCACAGCGATCGATTCGGCAGCGGTCTCACCGACATTTTGTCCACACGCGATGCGCGTATGCGCGCAAACACGGTACCCATTATGGAGGACGTGTATAAGACACGACCGTGCTGCGGTACGGTCATGCCTAATAAACTAGTAGCCGACCGTACTCGGTTATATGTGTTGTGTACATCACCCCCCCCAACACTTACCCAGTTTCTATACGTTTATCGAACCCCGAAAATGTCCACCTCCTAACTAACAATAAGACTAAACTTCAATGCACTTACTTTTCTTATTCATTTTCTAACTTTCGTCACATGTTAGGAATCACAAATTTCAAGTTAAATCCAAAACAAATTCTTCATATTGAAGTTAGAGCTTGCAAAATCCAAAATGCAATTGGGTTGGATCATTTCCTGAACATAATCATTAATTAGGATAACTTTCTATTAGAATTATTACAGGAATATACTTGTGACTCTAAAGATATTATTCCTTTAGATTCGATTAATTTGTACATTTAAAATCACCCCAAATTCAATTACCCAACCCTTCCGGATACACTCGCTAAAATTATTTAAATTCTTGTCGAAATGAACCAACAATCAAGGAGGATGGGGGTGAGACAATGATATAAAAAGTAATAAAATTATAAGTTGTATGATAAAAGAGCGTCTGAAAAAACATATAAAAAAAGGAAACAAGAAGCTTTTAAAAAAAAAGACAGGACGATAAATCCAGTATAATACTTAATCGGGTTCATCCTTTTTCCCTATTCGTTAAAAGTGAACTTAATCCCGTTTTGCATAACCGTATTGGAATCGACGTAATATCATAATACTTCCTGCTCCAACCACCCCCTACTCCTCCTCCACCACCACCACCACCACCACCTCTCCCTGTCAATTCCCTTTCTCTCTCACACGAGCGCGCGCGCACGGGAATAAGAAAGAAAGAAACTTCTTCGGGGTTACTACTTTCCTGTTATCTTCATGCACCGAATAAGAACCCCAAAGTCCAAGAAATATCGGACATACTTATTGGTCAGAAAAAAAAGGAGGGATAAGAAAAAAAAGAAAATGAAAGGAATTAAAAGAAAGTAAAAAAGAAAAAACAACAACGATGATACCTACATAAGAGTTATTTTTAAGTAATTTCAGTTCATCATCGATGACGGATCTATCATGTTTGTCCATATTTTCTTTGTTTTTTCATGAAATTCAATTCACTTCAAAAATGGGTTGATTTAGCAAAGACCGAATAAGGAATTGCTTTAAAATAAAATAAAAAGAAGAGAAAAGAAAAAAAGAAAACTGTATACGAGGATATACAATGAATTGTGTTAAGGGGTATGGCCATTGGCATTGGAGAGAGTTGGAGTGGGGATAGGGAAAGGAGGGAAGGGTTAAAAGGGGGGAGTAAAAAAGTATAACCGGAGAGAAAGAGAAATACATACAGAAAAAGAAAGAGAGAGAGAGAGAGAATAACGGAGAGCGGGAAAAAAAGAGAATCGAAAAGATTTGTCGTCGCACCCACTCGTGCGGAATATTACGACTCGGTGACGTCTGTTAGGACAGTTCCGCTTTAAAAAGAATACTTTAAAAGCCGGAGGGTTTATAACGGGCCGGGGTATATAGCACGTATATAGTATAGGGAAGGAAGAACTACATATAGAGGTGTAACGAGCAGAACTCAACTCACGAACTCACTCCCAGTTTTTAGTGGCAACTTGTTGCTCTATGCCCATTCATACGGCTCTAACTCCCATTACGTCACGTCACATCAACTTATAATAATGGTAATAGCAGGACCGTCTCTCTCTTTCACTCTCTCTCTTTCATTCTCTCGCTCATTCTCTCACTCATTCTCTTTCTCTTTCTATCTTTCTTTCTTTATTTCACGACCGTGAAAGCCGAATCCGAAACAGGACTTTATTATGCATCTAACTTCGGTGGTATGATACCTTCCAGACAAATTTCCAACACCCCCCTATCCTCTTTTCTTTTGATTAATCGACGTTCTTATCTTGTTTTCATTATTGCTTTTTTCTTTGTCAATTATTGTGCTAACTATGATCTTTATTACAATCATTTGGTTCATCAGATTTATCGATTTATCGATTGTTTTCTTATCAGGTGTTATTATTTGTATAGATACAATTTTAAATAATCTGATAAAAGTATTGTACTGATCTTTTATTCGGAATTGCGTTTATTTTTTTGTGAATTTATTTTCTGTGTTTGTGATTTGACTTCTATTTTTAATGATTAATTTTATGAGATTAATTTTGTTTCTAATGTTTTTATTTGAGTCCCCCCCATTTTACTGATTTGATTAACTCCAACAAAACTATTGCACTAATCGTTAATTCGAAACATATTAAAGCTCAAGGAGTGAAGAGGACAGGATATTTTTTCTGCTCATACATTGATTGTACCAAAAATGGTAAGAGTAGTAGTGTACTTCCGGTGTATATAAAATGATCACGGTCGGCTCCTTTACGGGTTAAAGATATACGATCGATGAATTTATGCTAATTTCTTGATCCCTAAACGTAATACAATCATCAGGGAATATTTTATAAATTAAAAGTACCTAAGAGATTTCTATTGATACTTAAAATAAAAAAATGGAAAAATATTTAAAATCTAACGAATACGTTCGAATTTTAAACGAATTTATTGTTAGTTCTTCTTTTGGAATTTAACAAACTTAAGAAAATATTCTGTTCGACGAATTTACAAAGAAAAATTGACAAAACTTTACGAACGTATTCTGGTTGATCTAATCGAATCTCTCATTTTTGCATCTGTCCTTTTAAATAAGCGAGGATAGGTTTTTTTTTAGAAATTTATTGGTTCGGGTCCTTAAAGTCGTTTACTCGTTCGGTATTTTCTTCTTTGAAGTTTACAAAACTGAACTGATCGGTGGTGTGACACGTGTTTCGTTGCAGTAATGGAAAGAACATTTCCTTGTAAACAATGGTGGGAAAGGTTACTCAAACCCAAGAATCGTTTTTGGAAAGACTCCTTTTATGTGCTTAGTTCAGATATTTTTTCAATAGCTGGACCTAACCATATTTTAAAAACGAAAATATACTTGTAAATGGTAGTCTAGAAAGTTAAAGAAAATATTTCTAAAGGATGGATTTATATTTTTTTTTCTTCTTCTCCCCTTTTTCCCCTTTTCCTTTATTATAGAAATCGCGTGAAAAAAGATCTTCACAACAAAGAATATATATGCATATTTCTGAGGTCGGAGATGTGTGCGTTGAGAAAAAGATTTTTTTGAAAAATGACTACACAAAAAATGTGGTAAGAACTTATTCGATCAAGAAATCAAATATATTTTTTTCACCAATCCAATATTTTTGATGGAAATATTGTCTACGATTGTAACTGTTTACCCAGAAAATAAAAGAACAATACCGATTAAAAGAACAAAATAAAGATGAGGTTCCAAATAACAATACTTAACAATTAATTCGACATTAACAAACATATAAGAAAACATTTTTGAATATATTGGGTTGGTGGACAGAAAATGTCGTATTTTCCCATTAGACTGTGGCCAAAAATCCGTCATTTTTTTCCACCAACATAATATTTATTAGTGGGGAGGGGGGAACAGCAGATTTTGGTGTAAAAAAAAAAATAATACGCGGTCACGCGTAATTGATCTAAGAAGTATAATGAAAAAGAAGGGGAATTTAAGAGAAAAGATGAACAGCAGCATCAGCATCATCAGCAGCAGCAAAAGCAGCAGCAACAGAAACGGCTTCCTCATTTCCTCGGCGCCTCTCTTCGACCGTTCTTCCTTCGAGGATTCCGCCAACAATCCCCGGACAGATCATCCGTCCCAAGACACCACCACCACCACCATCCTGTAGAATTCTAACGCGCTACTCTGACCTGAGAAGAGAGAAAGAGAAACGAACCTTCTTTTTCTTCTTCTTCTTCTTCTGCTTCTTCCAGGAACCTCTCGCGCCCTTTTTCGGTCGCTTATGCCACGTCGGCGGATAAAGAAAAGCATCCTCTTTCGCGAGGCGGGGCCGTACGTGGAATCGCTGCGCCCCTGGCCTTTTATCTTTCTCCCTTTTTCCCCCCTCGCTATCCCTCGCCCATCCCTCATCCCTCATCCTCCTTTTTCCCCTTGACCCCCTGGTTCCTTGGTCCCCCCTCATCTCCTTTTCTCCTCTTCTTCTATCCTTTTTTTTTTTTTCAACCCAAAATGAACAAGAAGTAGAAGCTGGTGGTAAGAATTTTTTTTCTTGAGTGCAATATTCTTTTCTAAACTAGCGAAAACGATACAACAAAAAAGAATAGGAATTTATCTCCTTTGGCGCCCTTAAACGTCGTACGCTCCTTTTTGAGAACCTCGACTACCTAACGGAAAATCGATAAAACCTTGGATATATACTTTGCCCATTTTTTTTTCTTCTTTTCGCTTCTTCTTTTACTCCTACATTTTTTCCTTTTGTTTATTTGTTTCTTTCGCGAGTAACTCTTTTTGATTTTTTAATTGGAAAATGATCGATTAAAGATACTTATACGTTTGGAAATAATTTCTAATAGAAAAATGAAATTCATAACTCTAAAGAAAATGAATTTCCACGAAATTTATCCTAAAATTGTTAGACCGTAAATTGAAATGAAAATAAAAAAAAAGGATAATGTTCTCGTAATGTTAAAAGTTAACAAGTTAAGATCCAGATGGTTAGTTGGTTGGTTGAAGAATGATTAATGGAAAAGCGTAAATTCTTTTTGTAACATATATCTATATCTATATATATATATATATATATATATATCCCTCGCCATATATATATATATATGTATGCACTGGGTACGGGAAATTCGTATCACGTTCCTGCGAGCGCATACTCGCGCAAAATAGGTCCCCACGAGGCGTAACGTAGAACGTTTTCAGGGCCTCGGGCAGAGCAGATAGGAAGGTAGTTAGCGGAGCCAGCCTCGTAAGATTTCGGTGTGGTGGTACGTGTACCTCATCCTGTCCACCCTGTCGGTATAAAGGTACATTCACACCAAACTCGCTTTTCTAATGCTAACTAAAAACTTCCTTTTCTTGTTAAATTCTACAATTTAAACATTAAATTCTATTTACAACATTTTTCATTTATACGTGTGTCTACATTTTTTGTGTTAAAAAAAAAAAAAACACCATAATCTTAACATAGAATATAAAATTTTAATATAATCGAATAGTAAACGATACTTATTTTTTTTTTATTTATAAATGAATACTATTTAACGCTAAATCTATCCCAACATTTATAAAAAAAAAACCTAAGCCCGATTGGAATGGAAAAAGAGAAAAAAGTCATCCAACGAGAAATTTTTGCTTACGTATAATCACCTTTAATGAAGTTAACTTTAGAACCAAGTACCGTTCTCAATATCATAACGCTCTCAGTATTATCTCCCCTTTTTTACGCCCCCCATCCTTCTCCTCCTCCGATCGTCATCCTTCTTATTCTCCTTTACTATCCTTACGCGGTTATTTACGTCATCGGTTTTATTTTATAATTAAAATTATGTTCATTTTCAGTACGAAAAAAGATTCGTCGAACGAGAACAATACACTTTAATCAAAAAGAAGAAAATAATATGAACTATGAAATAAAGAACAAAGATGACTGGTACCCTAAACGCATATATTTTTAAAATCAATATTAATTCCTCTGAAGGAGAGTGAGGCCCAAAGTCAAATAATATTCAATTACAACTTCGAATTAATATTCTATTAATAAAATTATCCAACCAACGAATATAAAACTAAACGATAATAATTTTAATACTCCCGATATAATAATAAATACAAAATAAAAAGCATGCAACACCCATCTTCGTTACTAAAAAAAAAAAACTAAAACTATTTACAAAAAATAATCTACAAATTACTTATTATATCGAAAACAACAATCCGAATATTTAAAAAAACTGGGGGTAGTAAGAAAATGTTCTATTGCATAATAATAATAAACATTGTGAGGGTACCTTAAAAACATGGGTTTCGCCCACCCGCGCACAAACACATTCTCTCATATACGAACCCATAGCTATACACGTGGAACTCGCGTTTCACATACTTGTGTGTTGGCCCTTCTCTGTCTCTGTTCTCTGTGTGTGTGTGTGTGTGTGTGAGAAAGAGAGACTAATACAAATACAGGCATACAGTGAACATCGGTACGAGTTTTCCCTCTCGCTCTTGCCATCCTTCGCGTTACGACTCTCCCTTACTCTCTCACCCTCCTCTTTCCCATACCACGACTCTCTCTCTCTTTCTCTTTCTCTCTCTTTCTCTTTCTCTCTCTTTCTCTTTCTCTCTCTTTCTCTCCGTCTAGTCAACGTTTCAGTACCCTCGTCGTACCGCGGGCTTCTTCTTCACGTTCCCCCCTGTCCCCCTATTCGCCCCTTTTCCCTTCTACTCCTCTCTCTCTCTCTTGTCCCCCCCCCCGCCAATCCCCCCCTCCTCTCGTTCGTTTCGGACCTGAAGACCGAACGCAGATCGATCGGATGATTTTCCTCGGGGTTTTCCTCCGCGACGACGAGCTACGACGACTACGACGACTACGACGACGACGACGAGAGAAATTGCTCTCAGGACTCCCGATTCGAGTGAGGAAAAAAAAATTCAGGTCGATCGAACCTTCCCTCTCTCTCTCTCTCTCTCTCTCTTTTTCTCTCACACACTCTCTTACACACACTCGTTCGATCGTTCGCGTAACTGGCAAAAGAGAACGAACGTGGAAGCGAGCAAGTAGGATTGAACGTATGGGGGAGAAGGAAAAAAAAATGGGGGGTTTAAGGGGAAGAGAAGTCATGAGAAGGAGGAGGAGGAGGAGAAGAAAGAGGAATCATGAAAAGGGGAGGGTGATTTGGGGTGACGAGGAGAAACGGACGGACAGACTGATTTCAGGGAGGGAGTCATGAGGAGTAGAAGGAGAAGGAGGAGGAATCATGAGGGGGAGGGTGATTTGGGGTGACGAGGAGGGACGGACGGACAGACGGACGGACGTGGAAAGAGCGACGAGCTGGAAAGCCGTCGACGAGGAGGAACGCGAAATGGGGAATGTCAGTGAACGAGAGTGTGTGTGAGAGAGAGAGAGAGAGAAAGGAGGATTAGGAGGAAAAAAAAGGGGGAGTTTGGTTGGGTGATAACTTAACGCTGAGAGGAGGTAAGGGGGGAGCTAGCTAGGTAGAGGAGGTGGGGAGGGGGAGAAAAAGGTGTCCCCAAACCCACCGCGCGCGCGGACATCGCGAACTCTCTGACGGATTTACGTCGGGAAACGAACGAGGTCACGGACTGAAGTATGTGTGTGTATGTGTGTGTGAGAGAGAAAGAGGCTCTTATTGGTGGGGAACATGAGAAAAAAAAAGAAAAGAGAGAAAAAGAGAGAGAGAGAGAGAGAGAGAGAGAGAGAAAAGGAATGGACGCGTCGAACGCGGTACGTAACAACCTTGACGACCCCTACCGAACGAACACTTTTTCTTTCTTCCAATTTTTTCCCTTTTCTTCAAAACTTCACATCGTCCTGTTTTTCTTTTTATTTTTTGGCTTACTTTCATTCGCGTTATTTTTTCGAAATAGATTATCGGACTCGGCGATTTTTTTTATTATTATATTTGTTTCTTAGGATGGTGTTTAGGGGGAGTAAAGTTGCTGGAGGTGGTTGAATTAGTTTATTTTTTTATTTAATAATCATAGAATCAAGTTTATCTAATGTTTCTATCTCTATTTAGGGTTGAATAAGTTTTACTTTTATTTTATTAGACTAAACCCACCCTCCTATCTTTCCGACATTTTATTTTATTTCGTTTTCGTGCTTGAATGATTTTATTAATTGATATTAATTTGATTACAATTTTACGATGCGCTTGTTCATTTCTCTACGTATGCTTGTACGTATGTGTTATGTCATTGATTCTTCGATAAATTCATTCATTCTATATTCGATTTTGACCATTCATCATTACATACTTAATCCTTATGGTTTTTATTCAACGATAGATTTTATATGTTAAATATATTAAGTATCTTTAATTATTGAGATTTTAATTTTGTTTAAAATTATTTTATGTTTGTTAGTTAAAATCAATGAATCTCGTCGAAATATTAAATCTTAAATATTAAAAGCGCGTTAAAAAATTATTATTTTCTTTTTATTTACATCGTAAATTTCTGTTGAATTTTTGTTTAATTTTATTTTGTTTTTATTTGATCTGGAATTAGAATTGAATCATAAAATAATATGAAATGTTAAATGTTAGTGGGGGTTTTGAACGTCAACATTTGTACGGTCCTGCTTTTCGAGAAACTCTCTCTCCCTGGCACTGTCGTCGGCCGATAATTCGAGTCGCCGCAAACTCGACGTCTGTTCACGACGCGGTGCAAAGTTGGCGGTGGATTCGAGAAGAAAAAGATAGAACGATAAAGGGAGAAAGAGAGAAACAGAGAAAGAGAGAGAGAGAGAAAGAAAGAGAGAGAAAAAGGAAGATAGAAAAAAAAATCACCTCGTTTCACAGGCCGCGATCTAGAAGGAAGATAACTTCATAACTTCTTCTTCTTCTTCCTCTTTTTCTTTTTCTTCTACACAATTTCTATCTTCATCTCTCTCTTTTCGACAATTCTTACACATCCTTAAACGAGCTCCAAATATTTTACTCCGAGGGAAAAAAAAAATAGGACTCCTCAAACTTTGTTTTTTTTTTACGTATAAAATCAAAGCAGTGTTGTTTAGAAGTTGCAAGAGTTGTTTTTCCACCCCTTTTGAATACGCCTTTCATGTATTCGTATCAGATTAACCCTTCCATCTCCGATAATCGTATATAATTTATTACTCCGTGCGATACACGTATTTAAACATTTCATTTTTCTAATAAATATAATTTTTAAATTAAAACAAACGCGTCACGAGAGATAAATATATTTTTTCTAGAATATTTCTATAATTAATTCTTCATTCGATTCGTAATAACAAAATATACCCAAAAAATATTGATTGCATTTATCTCAAATAAGATGTAAAAGAATAAAATAAAAATGAAATAAAATAAAATCAAAAAAAAGTATCGACAAGATCCCCCCATGGATTTTATTTTAGGGGCAAAAGAAAAAGGGGGAACGAAAAAGAAAAGTGATACAATATCGAAAAATATTCTATTATCGTTATAGTTATATTTGTTTTCCATTACTTTTAAAACGGTACTTTCTTATCTCATCCTCGAGATACAGATAGAACAAAAATGGAGGAAGAAAGAAAAAAAAAAAGAGGAAAGGAGACCTTCTTTACACGCTTTTATTTGTCCATCTTACAAAACCGTGCCCGCGTCTCTGCGAAAAACGATAATTTGCTTCGGCGCCTCCTCGAGTAAAATGGTCGTGGAATGGGAAGAAGAGAAGAAGAGCAGAGCAGTGTGGGTAGTCGAGGGTAGAAGGAAAGATGGGTTACGAGAATAAGAAAGAGAGAGAAGGAGAGAGAGAGAATGAAATTCCACGAAGACCGATAGACGAAAAGATAAATGCACTGCTTGAATCTCTTTCCGGATGTCATTCGTCTCTATTTTCTCTTTCAATTTCTTATTATTCAATATCGATTTCGAATAATCGTACAAACTTTTATTTCACGAACATATAATCAATAATAAAATCAATAATAATAATAATAATAATAATAATATTAATAATAATAATAATCAATCGTAAAAGTAATGTTATTTTCATCTTATTCCTATAATTTAAACACTGGACGACATCTATCCGTGTGTTTCGAACTATTTGACCAATGGCCGACCTCCGCTTATTTTCTTAATTATTTTAATCTATATTTCACGTATTTATTGTATTTTTGTTCATTAAGAACTTAAAATCATTGAAACGTAATTTTATATAATAAATCGTAAATGAAATAGTTTTAATATTGAAAATACAGTGATCTGAATTTTTATTGGCAAATATTTTTGAGGTTAAATGGCGAATTAAATATGGCGAAATCCCATGTTAAATTTATTTTTGGTACGTTTTATTTTTCATCAAAACAAAAATACTTTCCTTTTTTCCGTCGAAAAGTTTATCACGCGAATGGCATAGGGAGTCGGTAATTTCTAGCGGAAGTTAAGTTTTTACGGTCGCAATCTGCACACGAGCAGATATAGCCTCTTCTTGCGTATCGCATAAAAACGAAGCTTCATGACGTCATTTAACGACGCCAACGGTGACATTATCGTCGTAATACTCGCAGCTACAAGTTCGTTCGGTCTCGAGATGGCATAATGTCTTTTTCCAATCTTTTTCGCGACTTCTTTTTTTTTTCAAATAATACCACTTAGAGTACTCGAATTTCATCGAATCTTTGAGAAAACTCACGGATAACCAACACGAATGAACTTCTTCGAACGTTTAAATAAATTCTGCCATGATCCAACTTATTATTAAAAACAAGTACAATAAAAGTAGAAAAAAAGACGAAGAAAGTTTTGATGAAATCTTTCTGAAAACAGTTTGTTATAATTCAATTCTATCCATTCAATTCTACTCATGAACTAATGAATTGTTCTAAAAACAAGCGTATCAAGAAAATATATAAGTAGAATCATTTTGGAATGAAAGTAGGCAAAAGTTAGGCTCGTGGTAGTGTCAGTCACCTTGGGTGGACCCTTTATTCGATTACTATCGCGTTCCTCGTTTCAACCCTGCACCCTTAGCGACCCTCTTTCGGTTGGTATCCAACTGCCTTTCTATCTACCAAATCGAACGAGTCCCATCAATTTCACGTAAGTGCAGTAGCTGCTCTGAAATAAGAAGAAGAAGGAGAAAGATAGAATAAGTTCGACCTTTACGGATTTCACCATAAACCCTTCCTTCCTTTCCTCCCCCCTTTTTCTCAAGTTCTCCTTATCAGGTTCTTACTAATCGTCATTAGCTGTTATACCTTTTCCCTTGGTAATTGGCTGTTGGTTATGGTTGTGGTGATATTACAAAGTTATAATATTCGTGAAAGTAAGTTTCAAGGTCACTCGATAACCATCTATCCATGAAATTAGGCTGACCAGAAGATCTCAATTAATAATAATAAATGATCAATTCTGTTAATAATTGTCACATTGTATTCCTGATACCGAAATTAAAGAACTAAATGAACCCAAAATGACGAAAACGGGCTATTTGACGGAATATAATTTGTTGAAATAAAAATAAGAAAAAAAACTTGCGGATTCGCGGAGAAGAAGAAGAAGAGATCCATGACACGTTCCCATTGACAAAGACTAACTTCTCCCCTAAGGCGGTTTATTCCCGAGGAAAAGGTTTTGCCTCGTCGAAATAAGAACCAATGGCACATCGCGTGTTTCGTTCCCATCATCTTCGATGTGTACATAATTTCTCTTGGTTGGTCCCTAATCGAGCTTGGCCGACCCTACTCTTCATTCGTCCTCGACGTCGTCCTCGTCGTCCTCGTCGTCCTCGTCGTAGTCGTCATCGTCGTCCTTTTCTGATTCGCGATTCAGGTGCGTCACGAATAACCGCGTGCCCGCGGGACATTGATTTTGGGATCGTACTCTTTAAATATATATATATATAGGGTAGGATATATGGGGATATATATAGGTGGTATATGAAAATATATAAACCCTATATATATGTGTATGTGTATATATTTTATACAAACCCCAAATAAAAATCCCATATAAAAATATTAGGTGTCCCGAGAAAGTTAGTACCGATTTTTGAACAGTAACTCTCCTCTTAGCCCAAAACTTTTTAATATATTTTCAATAGATAAACATATATATACAATACGAAGGGTGAGTATATTAGTATCTTAATAAATAAGATATCACTAACAATAATAGATCAAATTCAAATACTAATAAAGAAGTAAAGGTTCAAGGAACGAAACTTTAAGACATCCAAAATATAAACTCTATCATGGTATACACCCCAAATATGAAATCCTTACAATAAATGCACCTATTTTGCTCGCGTATTCAAGATTATCAGAGATATAAGTTGGTGAAGATAACGAAAAAAACGTAACACAAAGAGACCATGAACATGAAAAACCAGAATAGGAAAAAAGGCCATAAAGAAGAGTATGGCACGGCATGGCATGGCATGACAGGGTTAGGGTACGATCTAACGAAATCCTTTTTCAACGGCAATTTCTAGGAGATGGTGCAAAGACGTACGTAGCTCAGCTAGGAGAGGTTAGACACGTTCGACAGTTTCTATCGTTTCGCTAAGATAGAACGTAGGACCTGGGCTGTTCTGGTTCTAGGAGTAGGGTTATCGAGGTAGAAGAAGGTCGAAGGTGATGCTAGCTTTGATGGTGGTAGTGTAATAGAAGATAGTAGAAGATAGTAATAGTAGTAGTAGTAGTGGTAGTAGTAGTGGTAGTGGGAAACAGGGCCGCGATATAGCAGTGATGGTAGTGGCGTAGCCGCGCCAATGTCGAGGAGCGGGTGGACGAAGGATGGACCGAGGGGGAGGAGTGGAATCGGGTGGAAAAGGGGGAGGACACTTTGGAGGAGGAGGTGGTGGGTAGTAGGTGAGGTTGAGTCGGGAGCGAGGACGCGACCGAGTGGAGGGTGGTAAAGAGGGTGGCAAAGAGGGTAGTAGAGAGTGAGTGAGAGAGAGAGAGAGAGAGAATGGCGAAGAGGCCGGGAATAGGAGGATGAGGATGAAGGTGGAGTGGAGTGAAGAGAGGGTACCTAGCTGGAAACGCGACGGTTCGCCGGCACACTAAGTATAGGCGTCCTCGCGACGCCGGCCGTCAATATACCACCCCTAACTAACCCCTGGGGGGTCTGTGGGTGTTGCTACCAGAGTGTATGAGAGAGGAAGAGAGATAGAGAGAGAGAGAGACTAGCTTGAGATCTGAGCGAAAAGGAGGAAGACGGGTAGACATATATATATATATATATATATATACATGTATACATAGTATATATATATATATACATAGGGTGGTTGGTAGAGAGCGAGTATACGAGGGTAAGGTAGGGTGGGTGCTTTTGCGCGAGGGTCGGTCGTCGCCGTCTATGTCGTCGTCGTCTATGTCGTCGTCGTCGTCTATGTCGTCGTCGTCGTCGTTGTCGTCGTCGTCGTCGTCGTCGTCGTCGTCGCCGTCGACATCCTCTTGGTGTGCGAGAGGGAAACAGAGGTAGTTCCGAAGGAAGGTAGGTAGGTAGTAGGTAGGTAGATAGATAGGTAGGTAGGTAGGTAGGTAGGTAGGTAGGTAGGTAGGTAGGTAG
>JACGTP010000897.1:0-16222 GCA_023678845.1 Mischocyttarus mexicanus
TCAGTCTCTCTCAGTCTCTCTCAGTCTCTCTCAGTCTCTCTCAGTCTTACTCTTTCTCACTCTCTTTCAGTCTCACTCTCTTTCAGGCTCTATTTCAGTCTCTCTTTCAGTCTCACTCCTTCTCACTCTCTTTCAGTCTCTCTCTCAGTCTCACTCTCTTTCAGTCTCTCTCTCAGTCTCACTCTTTTTCAGTCTCTCTCTCACTCTCACTCTCTTATAGTCTCTCTTTCAGTCTCACTCTTTCTCACTCTCTTTCAGTCTCTCTCTCAATCTCACTCTTTCTCACTGTCTTTCAGTCTCTCTCACTGTTTTTCTCTTACGTCTCGCCGATCAAAGATCGCCACGAGTTTTTTCTACACTTCTCATACTTCTTTTCCAACCCTTTTTTTCTTTCCCTCTATCTCTCTTTATTTCCTATATCCCTCTTTAATAATCACCAAGAGAATATTATCGCGATTGGAAAGACGTGTCGAAACGCATACATTATAACCCGAAAAAATCATTTTCTATTCCCAATCGATCCTTACTAAAGTAAAATAAAAAGAAGAAGTAATAGTAGTAGTGGTAGAAGAAGAAGAAGAAGGAATAGACGAGGGAAAAAAATTAGACAGAAAAAAAAATTATAGTATTATCCCGACGCCGAGGCTATAATCGATTTCCACATTTTACGTGTGTTTTACGTGTTTTCTCGAACAGAGAGAGAACTAGTCTCTGGGAGAAAGAAAAAAAGGATTGAAAAAGAGAAAAAAAAAACAAGTAGAAGTAGTAGAAGAAGAAGAAGAAAGAATAAAAAAGCAATGAAAGAGCCAAAAGATAAAAAAAAAACTAGAAAGAGAAAGAGAGAAAGAGAGAGAAAGAGAGAGAGAGAGAGAGGAGACATAGATATAGATATCCTTTATCCTAACAAATACATAAGAAAAATAAAAAAGTGTATATAATAAAATATATATATATATATAACAGACGATATATACATATATACACAATAAATATATATATCTATTTTACTATATATATATGAAAGACAAAAAAAGAGCCGAGACAGGAAAAAAAACCGAGAGAAGGTGGTGGCAAAAAAAAAAGGAAAGGAAAGGAAAGGAAAGGGAGAGAAGAAGCTTCGTCGAGGAGGGTGGGTTGGAGAGGGAGAGACTCTCTCAGCACGTTATCCTCTCTCGTAATTTCGACTTTCGGAGAAACCATCGTAGAAAACCGCGAGATAGGTCGTTTTTTGCGAGAACGACGCGGTGCTTCGCCACGGTGGAAGGCTCCGGCTCCGGTCCTCTAGCCGCTTCTTATACGGCCACGTCGCCGTTCCCTACCCCCCCTTACCCCCTCCTTCCCTTCCTACCCTCTCAACCCTCTTCTCTTCTCTTCTCTTCTCTTCTCTTCTCTTCACCGCCACCTCCACCTCCTCCTAAGAAGAAATCTACAAAAACCTCTCTCGCAATAGTTGCGCGCTGACGGCGGAAGAAAAAGGAGGTTTTTGCTCGACTCCAAGTTTTTTGCCGGAGGGTGAGTCATTCCGCGTATATCACGCGGGGATACGAACCGTTGCCTCCATTCCTCCACCCTCCTCCACCCTCCTCCTTCTCCTCCTCCTCCTGTACCCTCCTTTCCCTTCTTCCTCATTCTTTTCTCTCTCTCTCTCTCTCTCTCTTTCTCTCTCTCTTTACTTTTGTTCTATTCTATTTTATCCTACGTTCGTCGTCCGATTCTTTCTCTCTCTCTCTTTCTCTCTGTCTCTGTCTTTCTCTCTCTTTTTACGGATGATATTATTGCACCGATTGTTCCATCGTTCTATCTTTTCTTCGTCCGTTAGTACTCGATTTTAGTCGAGAAAAACATTGTCTCTTTTATATATTATCTGAATACCTCTACATGGTTTAAGGCTGATGTATGTCAAGGGAGAGTTTAAATTATTTTTAATACCTTTTTTCTTTTTTTTTTCTTTTCTCAGCTCTATTTTTGTTAATAATTTCATATTAGTTTTGGAAATATTTATACAGGGTACATACATCTAATCGTAGAATATGGTAAACCTTTTTAACCCATTAACTGCCAGACATATTTAGAGCGTCTTGCCCTGGGTGCCAAGGTATATTTTTCATTCATACATTTATATAAATAAAATTTTTTGTAATAATCTAATCGTATAAGTTCTAACTTTTATAATATAAACTGAAAATGAATACGTTTTTTTACTCCATATTAATATTTTTAACTGAAATGGCCATTTGTAATTAATCTAAAATTGCAGCACGCATTACGAGATATCTTGTAGCTGGCAGTTTTGATACACACGCTTAATACGAGATATCTCGTAGCTGGCAGTCAATGGGTTAAACTATCACGATTTGAACTAAAACTCGATCTGTTTTGTTTAAGATAAATTTCATTTTGATTATTGTATTGATGTATGAAAGATATTTGATCATCGATAATTAT
Source organism: Mischocyttarus mexicanus (assembly GCA_023678845.1). Taxonomy (NCBI): domain Eukaryota; kingdom Metazoa; phylum Arthropoda; class Insecta; order Hymenoptera; family Vespidae; genus Mischocyttarus; species Mischocyttarus mexicanus. The sequence goes on from JACGTP010000897.1 coordinate 2,446, forward strand.
TACCCATCACTGATAATAAATTTATTAAATGTCTCGTTTGTATATTAATGCATTTATGCAATTATGCAATTATGCAATTATGCAATTATGAAACTACGATTAGAGGAACAATTTTAGGATATCAATTGAACGTACATATTTGATAAGTTTTTTTTACACGTTTTTTTTTTTTTGACTGAACAGATGGATGGAACAGATATATATTTGAAATAAAAAAGAGAGAGAAAGAAAGAGAGAGAGAGAAAGGAGAATCTCGCGGTTCGTAGTAGTACTCGCTGAAAATTCTTCTTTCTCCAATGAAGAAGAAATTGTTCTTCTTGCTAAGATCGTCTCTGCTCGTAGTTTTTTCTTTTCGTAAAAAAGTCCGAGACGACGGAGCCCGAGCTTCCTCCGCCGATAGTTTCGTCGAAGAAGGAAGAAAAATCGTCTTTTTCTTACGCGAGCACCAACCTTTTTTATTTCCCCGTGAGTCATCTACTTCCACTAGAAAGAAAAAGTGAGAGAGAGAGAGAGAGAGAGAGAGAGAGAAAAGAGAAGAGAGAATCGAAGAGACCGGATGGTCGCCGATGTTTTTTCTTTAATTCGAATTTTTTTTTTTTTTTTTCATAAAAACGTACACCGTCGAGAAAAATAATCTTACAATTAGCCGATATTATCATCATCATCATCATCATCATCATCATCATCATCATCATCATCATTATCATCATTATTTTCGTCATCATTGTCATCGTCATAAAACGTTTGTCAGTAATTTGAATACCTTGTAAATGAATTCTTTCTATAATGCTCTTATATGTGCATTTATAATGATATGCAACTGCGTTAGGATTATCATTAGAATCTAATTAAGGAATTAATTTAATGGAAATAATAAAAGTTTCACGTGCCATTTTTGAGCACGTGAATTTTTTTTTCTTTTATATATATATGTACCTTTATATATGTACTTTTATATATGTACTTTTATTATATATATATGTACCTTTATACCAATTGAAAATATATATATCCTATCTTAACTTAACGTGGATATATATCTTATCTTAACGTGTTAATAATACAATTTTCTTTCATAAGGGTTTGCACCTTTGTTGCATCAGATCTGATTATCTTCCTATTCTAATACGATAAATCAATAATATCATCCCTACAAAATTTTTTAGAATATGCTTTAAACCCCCCCACCCCAACTTCTAATTTACCAAAAGTTAAACAACGTATCCCTATAAGATTCTTACAATTATAAATAAGAAATACCCCATAAACGAACCTATCAAATTCTTTAGGATATATTTGAACTCACCTCTCCCCCCCCTCTAAATATATAATTTACCAAAAGCTAAACAACGTGTCCCAAGATTCATACAATTACAAATAAGAAATACAATAAATGAACTTTAAGCTTTTCTCTTAAAGTAGGTTAACATAAAAAAAAAGGAAAGAATTATAATAATTACAAAAAATAAATATCATGGTAGGTTTCATAGTTAAAAAAAAAAATATGTTTACTCACGAGTTCCGTTGACGTTCCTGCTGAGAATCTTAGGAACGGCGGCAACGGTTGCAATAGCCGCTGCGATGACAGCCGGGGGCGTCTGTTGCGGGGGACTCGCGACGCCGTGCGTCGCGGCGACGGGCATTGCCGCGCAATTAGTTGGCGGAGTTGACGCGGCAATTACCGGTAATGGCGCCACCGTCACCGAGACCGACGCCGACGCCGCAGCAGCAGCAACCGACGCCGACGTCGAGGCTGAAACCGAGCCTGAAACCGCTGACGTTGACGTCGAAGAAGACGACGACGACGGAGGTGGAACCGGCGAAGGCGTCCCGATGCCGCGCGACGCCGTACCCGGCGCTTCTTCCGCGGGTGCGCCGCGAACCTCCATCCTCCTCCTCCCCCACCTCCTCCTCCTCTTCCTCTTCTTCGCTCCTCTTATTTACGTCTTCTACTACTACGTCACGAAACCTTCTCCCCCTCCCACCCTTCCAACCACCACCCCACCCACCTGCCAACCAATCACCCGTCAAATAATACAACGACGAGGATGACTATAAAATTGTTAAAAAGTGTTTATTTATTCGTTGTCCGTCGGTGAAATTAATTCGACGATAAACGCGTGCGTGCGTGCGTGCGTGCGTGTGTGTATACTCTGATTAACTTCTTGGTTTCAATTTTTCTTTATTTCCTTATTTATCTTTCCTCCTCTGTATTTATACTCGAAGGATTTTATAACTCTTTGATCTTTAACACCGCCTTACCGCACTGCTTCTCTTATTCTTCTTTCTTATTATATATCTCCGATTAAAGTAACAGATAGAAAAAGATAGATAATAAATGAAAATAATAGGGAAATAGATGAGAAAACCGGTTGGATTATAGCGCGTAACACGCGGAAAAACTATATGTCGCGTGCGTGCGTGCGCGCACGCGAACCACGTGTGAGAAACACCGAACGCGCCTATTTGTCGGCCAACCGGCCGGCTTTTTTCAACGAGAGACGATAGAATAAATAAGAAAGAAATAGGAAAGGAAAAAAAGAGAAATAAAAAATAAGAAATAAAATGTTCGTCGAGTTTTTCTATAAAAATATGATAACTCGCGAATAAGTCGTTGTCGTAGTCGTAGTCTTAAGGGTTATTAACGGTAATGGACAAAAGAGCTTATTTTCTCGTCACGTTTTATAGTTGTTTTCCGACAACTTGAGAATGACGCGAGAAATGAGGAGAAGAAGAAGAAGATACACAAGCTCCGCTCGTGATAAGTCTGACGCCGACTGCGCTGGGCGCGCGACTACGAGCGTTTCGAAAGGATGGCGCGCGCGGAGTTGGTTGCGCGCGCAACTTCGTGCGGTGCCTTACGTCTGCCTCCGCGAGACCCCCTACCTTGCACCGCCTCCCACCAACGACGTTTAAACCTTTCCCCCACCATTCCTACCTTCCAACCATTTAACCCCCACTACGCTTTCTACGATGAGATACTCCCTCTCTTTCTTTTTGTCTTTCCTTTTATTTTTCCTATCCTTCCCTCTCACTCCAACTCGTACCGCCACTGCGAAAACCGACGCATCCCTCGCGTCTTTCCCCATTTTCAACGCCGCAGAAAAGTGCAGCCCCATCTGTATTATCCTCCACTACCTCCCTCCAACCGCACTATCTACGCTCCTCCCCCCGCAACCCCTCCCCCACCATCGACTCTAACTAACCACAAAAAAAAACCCTACCACTCGTCACCCCTCGTCGAGAACAAGTGGTGGAAAGGCCAAGAGAGAGAAACAGTCTTCCTCTAAAAACTTTTTCTTTTCTTCTCCTCCTCCCCCTCGCGCTGCTTGTTCTTCTTCTTCTTCTTCTTCTACCTCCCCTTTTATGCAACCCTCGCGCGCTAAGGAACGTAATACCACCTTCTCTTCTTCCTTCCTCCTTTTTATCCCCCTTATGCGAACCGACATTTTTATAGGTTATCGTATTTACGTACTCTTATTCTTCAAGAGTGAATTTTTCAAGAATTAAGGCTCTTCTTTAATACTAAATAGGAAGAGTAAGAGTCAACTTGATCTACAAATGATTTGAAATTTTTCGCGGTACTTCGATACTCTTCTTTACATTTTTATTTTTCATTTTCTTCTTTAAAACATTGTCATTTAAAATGCATATTTATAATCCAAAGTTGAGTTAATCGTAAAACATTACAGCACAGCATCGCTTAGCTAAACCTTTCCCACGGAAAATACGACCGTGCCATCCGCGATGAGAAGCAAAAAAAAAAAGAACGACAAAAAGATTTTTCACCACCTCTTCTAAGGGGTGAGAGTAAGTTTTTTTTTTGCTAGTTTTCGCTAAATATGTAAATTCGCGGTGTATTTGAAAAAACAAAAATTTAATTCAATACGGCTGGGGAGGGGAAGAAGGATTGGGTTTCGTTACGAAGAGTAGAGAACATTAATTTCCAATTAAATTCTTATGTAGAATCGAGAATAAAAGAAACGTAGGATGTTCAATAGCATTTTCTCGATCACTGTCATTGCATGCGAGAAGCTTCAAACGTTTTTTATTACTTCTGTCATATTACGTCGGTCAATGTAATGGATTCGTCAATTTTATTGTAACTTTTTTTTCTTTCTATTTCTCATTTCTTTTCTCTTTTTTTTTTTTATTCGATTTTCTCTATCATAACACACGATTACAAATTACATACATCGCATTACACGTATATATAATATAAATTTAAAATATTATATATATATATAAAGGAAAAAAAACTTATAATTATAAGAGAACACATTAATGGCAAGTAAATGATGAGATAAGCTACAAGCTAATACAAAATCGTATTTAAAAAAAAAAAACTTATCCTATATAAGTACATAAATATATATATATGAATAAATTGTAAAAAATATTATTATAATAAATGCAACTAAATGTAATAATAGATAAATAATTAATTAATTAATTTATTAAATTGGTTTTCTTGTTTAACTTTCGTCGTTGGGTCTTGTAATTGTGCACTTGATTTAAAAATATAATTTGGCCTGACGTTGTATATGTACAATAAAAACAAATATTGAAAAAAGTTTTTCAAAAAAAAAAAAGAAAAAAAAAAAAAGTATATATATATAGATTTCTATCTAGGTGCATAAAATTAAGAAATGTAATAGTTGTTGCGAATGAACATACTTGTAATCCTCGTTTGCACTGAATCTGTACCATTATAGAACTTATTATCATCCCAGTTAACACAAAACGTTAATATGACGTTAATATGACGTTAATATGACGTTCGATTTAGGTCATTTTTCGAAAATGACGTCATATTAACGTCATATTAACGTTTTGTGTTAACTGGGATTGTATTAACAAACAGATCAAATTTCTATTCTATTTCGATATAGTAATAGTATTTTTTTTTTGTTATCTATAAAAGCTTGAAGATCGTACATCAGCACCTACATACCCATCTTGGATTTATCTTTTTTTATAGAAATAAATATTCATTATTAATTCGTCAAAATGATAAAAAAGATATAAACTATATATACCATACATAATCATAAATATTTCTAATTGATTGTAAAAATCTTATACTAAATAGTAACTTCTTTAGTAATATTCTAAAAAATTTTTAAATAGAATTTTCATTTCTTTTTACGTATAAAAATGTAAATAATGGAATAATAAATTAATAACGAATTAAAGCATTGTTAATAATGTCAATAAAAATATTATTCTATATTAGCTGCTGCTTGAACCAATGAAGAAAGAAATTTTAGGAACTCGGAAGCACTCTTATTCGTATCCTTGTATCAACAATTCAATTCGTAGAAACAAAGGTAAATTCTTAATATTCGCAAATTACATTCTATAACGTTACCTAATCTTTAGTACATATAATACTTGGCTATATTATCAATCTAAATATGTTAAAATTCAATTTATCAACAGAATAAAAAGTACCCTAATTTTAATGATGATTATCATTTAAACGCATCCGTATTCGTACCAAATCGGACAACCCCTTTTTGGAACTTTGTTCAATGGAGTTTCTGTAAGGCCTTCGTCTTGTACGATATCTTTCGGTGTACCACTGCTAATATTTTTCGACTCATTTATAACAGCTGATACTTTATTATAAATTAAAAATGGACGTGCTTCAGTTTGCGTTTCAGTCCTCAAATTTTGATCTAAATGAACCGTGCGCCTATCGTCTTCTTGTTCCTATTAACAAATCATCTTATTTCTACTATATGTTAAAGATTAAAATTAATTAAACAACTTACCGGTAAGGATGCAGGAGGTGGAGGCGAGTCATCATTGTAATAAACTGTTCTTCTAGTTCCTGGATGACCCAATGAAAATCCTTCAGGCCCTAAACTTTTATTATTAACTGATCCTATAACACATATAGGATTTAATGAATATTTCATATCACGTTTAAATGATTTTAAATGAACTATGTAGAAAAAGGTTTTTATACCCGTTACTCGATGATCTTCGATACTTGCGTCGGAATCGTTTCCACCAGATTCTGATTCGTACGTTTTTGCTTCGGATTGTTTGCTATCGTCTGCCCAAGATCGACGTTTCTATATTACATCATAAATTATTTATTAAAGAATAGGTATATGTAAGTTAATTTGTATTAAAAACTATGAAGTTTTTACAGTACCTTATTTAAAAGTTCTGAACTAGCTTTTTTAACTTTACGAACAAATCCAAGAGCAAATCCTTTCCTATTAAATAATAAAAGATCATTTTTTTAAATGATACTTAAATAATAATAATATTTTTCTTCAATTGCTTACTTTTTAGTACTACAATTTTCTAATTTTCGATAATGTTCCATAATCTTGTCCTCTAATTTTTCTTTTTGCCTATACAAATGGTTAACTTTATCCCTGTTAAAATAAGCAACAAAATATTTTTATAAAAAAAGTTATTCTAAAATTAACATAACATTGATCTATAAATATATCCGAAGGAATTTACTTACGTGTACATTTTTTCTTCCATATGATAATGTTCCTTATCTTCAAGCGAATGCGTCAAAAGTTCATGGTATTGACTAAAGAGTAAAGTTATGTGATCCATTAAAGAACGTCTATCGCTATCTAGGCCAGAATTCATATGCAATAACATCTAAAATATATCGTTCCAATTAGTCAAGAAGAAAATATTATAGAAATAAATAATAAGTGGTATGAGAATATAAAAAATTACAAAAGAATCATACTTCGCATCGTTGATTCAACGCATTTAATTGTAATTCCAAATTAGAGCATCGTTCATCTTTAGTACTAAGTTCGCCCTGCATCTCAGTTTGTTTCAAACTCAATCTATTAGTTTCAACTTTATTTTTTCTATACTCATCTTGTAAATTTCTGTATTCAATTTTTAATTTCTCCGCTGCTGTATACAAGTTTCTAAAATCATCCTACCGAAAAATAATAATAAATAACGTATTTAACAATAACATGCAAGGTAGTTTTATATGTCGCAACCAATTTTATTAATAACATATTTATTTATACGTATCTTTTTTTATCAGATAAAAATAATCAATTGATAAAAACACGTACCGTTAACTTGGAGTGTTCTCCTCTTAAATTATTTAAACTCTTGGCATTGCTACTTAATGTTTCTTTGTCTGTTAAAAGAGCCTTGTTCTTTAATTCCAATCTCTCACAGGATTCGCGCAACATTCTCATTTCGTTCTTGACATCTCTCAAACTGGATTTAAGTGTTTCACGCTCGTGAAGTAGATTCTCGTATTCGTTATTTAATTGTTCGTGTAAAGATTGTAACGTATCCTGATCGTGAAGTAATTCCGAGTGTACTCGTTGTTGCATGCTACGTTCTTTTAAAAGCTAATATCAAATAAAATTATATAATGTGACGTGTGCATAAATAAAGATCAAGTTTAAAATTAATAATTTAATTTTTGTATATACTCACCTCTTCTTTTTCAGCGACAAGCTGAGAATTCGCGAGCTGCAGTGCAGTGTGTTGTGAAGCCAATGATGTACTTTGTGATTGTAAAGTAGTTATAAACACTTGAAGCTTTGCATTATCCGACAAAAGATTTTCCGACATTGTTTCAGTTGCTATTAATTTAGATTGCAATTGTTCTTGCTCATTCTGAAAATTGTAGAATGTTAAAATATCTTCATTTTTAATAAATTCATTATATTGTACAAATTTAATAATATACCTTTAATGACTCAACTGTTTTTTGTAAAGCATCATTAAGATCTGATTGACTATTTTCGTCTGTTTTCTTCGATTCAGACTCGATGATCAAACCATAACGAGATGATTCCGATTGAATCGATTTTTTAACATAATTTACCACGTCCGAATTTTGTGCAATTCTTAAAACAATTAATTAACAATTAGTTTTTAATTTTGATTAATAAAATATATATTTTACTAATTACCTTTCTAGTATATTATCCAAAGGAAGAGATAACATGGTATCACTGAGACCAAGTTTTTCTAAAACTGTATACAATTGCTGCACATTCAATTTTTCTGCCACTAAATTTGATTGTAATGTTTCCAATGTCTCTCTGTCAATTGCTGCCCTTGAATCCAATTCTTTACTAGATCTTTCAACTTCTTGTAATCTATAATAAATATAAAATAATAATTAATTATATATTTATTTGTTTTGTAAATAAAACAAAATTAATAACAATACCTTAAAATTTGTGATAAAGAATTTTCAACTTCCTGTTCGAGTTGTGCAACTTTTCTTTCCAACACTTCAATCGTATTTGATGCTTTGTCCAAAGCCACATCCTTCTCCTGTTAATGAAATATGATAAACGATATTTTTCTAAGTTTTAAAGCACAAAGAAAAATTTGTAATTTTATTTTATTTCTTACCTCAATTGTTTCTTTGAACCTAAACGTATCTCTTTGCGCAGTATCTTTTTCTTTTTCCAACATAGCAATTTTAGATTCCAAATCCGTACATTTAGATTTTATTTCATTCATCTTGTGTTCAATATCTTTAAGCTCTTCTACTTTTTGATTAGTAGTTTCTAACGTACGTTCCAAATCATCAGCTCGTCTTTGAACACTTTCTAACAATGATTGAACACGTTGCTTTTCTTTTACAGCAATGTCACATTGTTTCTCCAGTTCAACCATTTTCCCATGTTGTATCTTAAAAAAAAAAGATATTTAATTTTAATCGATCATATAAATAAAAAGAAAAACTGTATCTTGTTTTGCATGCAACTTACTTGAAGATCTGATTGTTGTTTCTCAAATGATGTACGTTGATTTTTAATAGTAATCTGAAGCTTTCTATTTTCTTCCAAAGCTTGTTTGCAAACTAATTCAAGATCGGAATTCTGTTGTTTCAATCGTTCACTTTTATCGTTCAACGAATCAACCTTTAACGTAAGTTTCTTTTTTTCTTTCTCTAATTCCAAAACTCGAGACGAGGTTTCATGAAATGAATCTTCTTTCAATGAATCGATTATGGTTATTAATCGTCGATTCTCCAATTCTAATTTAAGGGCTCGTGCCTGTGCATTGTTAGTTAATTGATCTGACAACCTATTATCGGTATGTGCTAAAATACAAAATAAGATTACAATTACATCTAGCTTGCATGAATTATAATTAAAAAATCATTTTAAAGCGCAAATAGTTACCTGGTTCCTCTGAGTCGCTCATAGATCCAGCTGATGCAGCTTCGTTAGCTGCAGCTTTAGTTAATCTTTGTAATTGAATATTTTCTTCTAACAATTCTTGATATTTTTCATTATCTGCTGCTCGTTCCTAATTAATTAATATAAATATTTTATAAATTATAAAACTACATATGCGTACGGATATTAAATAATAAAATAAAATATCTTGATATTCTCTCTTACCAAAGCTATATCATTCAGTGCCTGCTTATATTTAATAATTTCAGTTTCAAGTTGTAGAACCTTGTCTGATCTTTTTTGCAATTTTTCCACTTGTCCCTCAAGCATTTCTCGAGTTTCCAGTAACACCCTTTAATTAAAATGTACAATGAACGATATAAAGTAATATGTTTTTTTATTATAATAGTAAATAATAATCACTTATTGTCCTCTTGTAATTCGTCAACGCGTATCTTGAAGTAATCAAAGTCAGATATTTTGTCTCTATAATTTTTAACTTCTACTTCCAAGTGATCAGCACGTTCTGCTCTTTCAATTACTGCATCTAATTCGTCTCTGTACGTCTTAGCTGTCCGTGCTTCATGCATCAATTCTTGGTTCTAAAATTAAAAAAAATTATAAAGCATAAATTTCCTCATTTTTCGTTTGAAAAAAATAATATTAATTAAAGATAAATGTTTAACCTCTTGTCTGAATTTAACCAATAAAACTTTAGTATGTTCAAGCTCTTCTTTGCATTCAATTAAAGCTTCTGTTTTCTCTTCTCTGAAATTATTTATCAAATAAATATTACATAAATTTGTTAATTATAAAAAATAAAATAAAAAATATCCTTTCAAAAAGTTAATCAAAATTTTTACATACAATTCTTGTCTTTGTTTTCTAACTTTAGATTTCCAATCGGCTAACTCAACAACGTAATGATGATTATCTTCCCTTTCGCATCTTGTAACCGGATTAGATTGATGAACCTTATTTATTTCTTCAACTTTGGCACTGATAGATGAATTGTTTCTCTTAGATATTTCATTAGCAGCCACGTTACCCCATTTCTGTTAATAAATTATCACAGCGTATAATATAAAAATAATAAGAATTTTGTTTTTAATCAATACACCGGTATAGCATATCGACACCGTATACCTCTTTGTATAAATTTAATTCCTGGATCATAGCTTTTATTTGCATAAAAAGAAATCCCATGTTAACGGTTTCCATAGACTCTTGAGTAATTACTATATCGTGATTATCTGTAACCTGAATGAATTAATAATTAGAATTTAAATATTTAATTATTATAAAGGAAAGAAAAGAATTAAATTCACAATAATAAATACCTGTTTTATACATTCGACTATAGCCAATTGATTATCAACAGGGAAGCTTGTAATTTTGGTAATAAATTTTTCTTTATTTGGGCACTGCACTGCGCATCCAAGAAGTAATAATAAAAGCAACTTCATATCATTTATGTGCAACTCCGGTTCTTTACCTAAATTTATTGTATCGGGTAATCTTAACAATATATGACCTAACTCCTCTTCGTAAAACTGTTTTATATTTTCAACGATGATCTGCAAATTCTTTGACCGAATAGCTGGATTTCCACAAGACGGTACTACTTCATCACGTAAAGGTTCTGGATTACTATAATAATTTATTCTATGGTTATATATATGAATATATACTTTAATAATACTATATAAATATAAATTTTTTATAAATAAGAACAACTTACATTTGTAAGTAAACATTATGAAGTAGAATGCCATCCACTAAATCTTCATACGTGGATAATACATTAGAATCTTCAAGACAGCTAGCAAACTATTGCATAAGTATTGTAGATTGATTAAGTTAATATTCGATAGAAGAATAATAATAATTAAATAATAAAAATAAAACTTTGTTAAATTACTTTTTAATAAGACGATAAGAATATGTTTTAAAAGATTAACAAATTAATTTAACAACAGTGCTAACAAAAAATGTACTTCCTTTTTTTAAATTATTTTTGTAAATAAAAAATTATCGATAGTTTGTTTATGCATACTCACCCATGTCACCAAAGGACCAGATAATAACTCATCTATTGCAGTGGATGTCATTTTAATAATTTTTCTATCAACAATTTTATTGAAAATATTTATCTAAAACAATCAGCCTTATTTTGACAAGGGAATCACAAACAGTCAATATTTTTGTTACGTACAACAACGTTATATATGTTGTTTTTAAAACGAATCTTTATTTTAATTCACTTTCATCTTTAAACTCACTATTAATCCACAATACAATAAGTGCAATTAATTATTGTATTAAACAAATGAATTATCACAATTATAAAAACTATTGTATTCTTATTGTTTACAAGATAACCTTTAATTATTTTTTAATCCTTTCTCACGTGTATTATATTTCGAAATTTGTTTAATAATCACTACATAAATTAATCGATATAAAAACATGTATAAAATATATTATAAATCATATCATTGAAATTAACGCAAGGGAATAGATGAAAACCAAATAGGAATTTTTCTGTAAGATAACCTAAATGAATGTACACTCCCTACGAGAGAATGCACACGACTGAATGGCTTGTATTCGAGTATCTCTCGTATACCCCCACCATCCCGGGATAACTCCAGTTATTATTTATACCCATGCAATTACACTTTGTCAGAAAATGTCAAATCTGAATGATCTTGACTAAAGTTCAACACTAAATGTATACTTCATATTTGATAAGTATTTTTATGAATTGACAGGTTGAGCAAATTTGGATCGATTCCCAAGAATTATTTAAGAAATAAAAAATCAACAAACCTTGATAATAAAATGAAAAGTGTCGTAACGTTCTTGATATTTGATTGGTCGTTATTTAAATGCTTTCGACCAATCGTAATAGCTCTTTGAGCTAGATGAAAATAATTCTTCTTACTAACCGCGCCCATTGGCTTCTTCAACTTTCTATGCGCAATTACCTTAAAAGATTTGTCAATATGGTCGTTCCATGACTGTATTGTGTAATTTTGATATCAGAATTTTATTTGTGAAATAAACTATAGTTTCGAATGAAAATGTACGGTTATTTCTGTAAGAAAAAGCTCTGATTAAATTTCATCTTTAATCTATCGACAGATTAAGTGATTTTCATTAAAGAACATATATATACATATATATAAATATATTATACACATACGCAATTGCGTTATACATAATGTTATTGATTGATATTTTGATGACCTTCGTATCAATAAATAAACGACCGAATTATGCTGTAAAAAGTGTAAGGGGTATATTACCATTAATGAAATTCGCATTTGTTTTGGTAACAATTTTCGCAGTCTGTGAGTTATTACCTTTTACTGTCGGTGCTGAACATTTGGGAAATCCTTATGAAATATTAGGCATTCCAAGACATGCTACTTTACGAGATATTCGAAAAGCATACAAAAACCTTGTCAAGGAATGGTAAATCGTTGTTTTTATGACATAATGCTATTGATATTTGCATTGATAAAGAATCTTGATGATCTTTATTATCTAATTTGTTTATAATTATAATAAGCATTAAAGTATTGTTAAAATATTATACATTAAACTTTGTTTAGGCATCCTGACAAGACGGATCATCCAGCCGCTGAAAATAAATTTGTGGAAATAACAAAAGCTTACGAGGTAGGTTTTGCATTAAATCTAAAATATTATTTTAAAGTTGTGACACCAAAGATGGGTTAAAGTAATTTAATCAAATTATTCTTAGCAATTGTAATATCGAATAAAGTATTCGCTGTTTAGTTTTATAAACGAGTATTTTATTCTATGTAAGATTTTATAATTCTATCATTTAAGTTATATTTATTCTAATGATAATTATAATCTACAAGTTCTGAAATATTAAGTCTTTTATCACAATGTTACTTTATTTAGCTTCTTACAGATCCCGAAAGAAGGAGAAAATTTGATAATCATGGGATAACAGAAGAAGGTTTTCTCAGACAGAGAAGAGAAAGCAGCCATGTAAATATATTAGATCCGTTGGAAGAATTATTTAGCGGAAATTATAAATTTCATTATCAAAACCGTGATATCGCATTGTTCCATAAAATGAGCATTACATACAGGTATATCATACTTTTATACATAATAAATTTAAATTAGCCCTTAGCACTATGGCAATGCATGAGACTTGTAATATGCTTTACTTAAATAAAAAATAAAAAATATTAGTCCTACTCATGGACAAATCTAACAAGTCAAATATAAGAAGCACCAAATACAGCATGCAACTCTGTGCATTAAATCATAGTGCAAAGGGTTAATTAGTCAAAAGATGATATTAATTTTAATACGTAATTAAACATACATTCTAGATCCTTTGAAAATGTGATAGTACCAAAGACTTATCGCACACCATATTTAATTTTATTCTATTCGGATTGGTGTTTTGCATGTTTACAAGTTGAACCAATGTGGCGACGTTTAATTGATGAATTAGAACCATTAGGAGTTGGTTTAGCTACAGCGCATGCTGAAAAAGAATCATCTTTGGCTAGGCGACTTGGAATGCATACACTTCCTTGCCTTATTATTACAATGGATGGGCG
>JACGTP010000898.1:0-16218 GCA_023678845.1 Mischocyttarus mexicanus
AGCCAAAGGTTCAGAGAAGATTTTGGTTTGGCTAAGTCATAGTTAACTCAAGGCTAGGACTCGGTTAAGTCAAGATAAAGTCCAGAACAGTTAGAGCTCTATTTAGTGAAAAATTTCAAAAGGGTGCGTCAGGGTTTTCTCAGCGGAAACTTAAGTTAGACTGAAAACAAAGTTATAGGCAGATAGCCCAAGGTTTAGAGAAGATTTTAAAATAAATTAGCCAAGGTTAAGTGAGGGTTAGTCAAGGTTGCGTCAGGGTTAAATCAAGAAAAAGTAAAGAATAGTTACTGTTGTTTTCAGGGATAAATTTCAAAAGGTTGGGTCAGCGTTTTCTCAGCGAAACCTTAAGCTAGATTTAAAACAAAATGATGGGCAGATAGCCAAAAGTTCGGAGAAGTTTTTGATATAACTTATTAATGGTTTAGTCAAGGTTAAGTATGGGTTGAGTCAAGATAAAGTAAAGAATAGTTAAAGTTCTTTTCAGTGAAAATATTTATTCAAATTTCGTCGGCCAAAATCTCGAAAACGGTTAAGCATTGGACAGAGTTATATAGATAGCCTTGTAGTACTAATCAACATTTACAAGTGTGCAAAGTTTCAAAGGGAAACTCGATGTACACTTGAGGTCTTCTCATTGTTAGCTAGGACATCATGTCCTATCTGGTAATAAATACAAGGAATAATACATGTAAATATTACATTAAAATTTTTCATGGTATATATAATTACTTAAAAAACTTTTATAATACCTCAATAAAGGATGAACATTACAAATCATAAATACTTGTAAAAATATTACGTAACTTCAAAATTTAATATCGACCAACAATAATTATATCATCCCCGTAAAGTAAAAATATAATTAAAGGATATAAAAAATAAAATAAAACAGCAGATATTAAATCTAACATACCTGATAAAGGCAAATAAATGTACGTGCAAGTAAAATAAATTAAAATTATTTAATGGGTATTGGATATCCAATTAATTACAACAAGATCGTTACCTGAACCTTTAATAAGTTATATATTGTTTGGAGATTTACAGGTGAACATTAATGGTAACAACACCTATGTGGGATTCTTCTTTGCGAAACAGCCTCCCTCCATCCCTCCCTTCTTTCCTCCCTCTTCGTTCGACTGATTACGGCAACGTTACAAATGTATTTCGTAATGTACGGTGTGGTTTGATATACATTATTATTCATCGTCCTAATTATTATTAATAAACTTCGATCCTATAAATACAATCGTAGCGATATTTATGTTGACGCGAATACTTCATACAAATGTTTCGTTTTATTTTACTTCTTCTTGTTGTTGTTGTTGGCATTAATTTTTAATTATTTCCATTGTTCGTTCATTAAAAACGTCGCTTGGAAGTTAACTTAAAATCTATTGTTTTTTTTTTTAAATATATCGGTAATTTAAAAAATAAGTATCGGTCGTGTTCACGGAAAGTAAGTCGACGTATATATGTGTAAATATATATGCGAAGAATCATTTATACATCCTCGATAATCTTTTCATTTTTCTTTTTTTTATCGACTTAATTTCAGATCGTTATGCATTAAAAAAAAACAGAAACAAAGAAGGAGAAATTGTTATATATTAATATACTAATATAATAATAATAATAATAATAATAATAATAATAAATACGCTGGTATTTCTATCAAATCGTTTCGACACACACACACACACACACACACACACACACACATATATATTGAAGGAACATAAAATTCGTGATATATATATGCACATTACGCTATCTTTCATTTTAATTCGACATATGGTTATATATTACGAGAAGAAGAATTAAACAAAAAAAAAATTAAAAGATAATAAAAATATGTTTTATCATCAACATAAATACCGAATCGCGACTGTACAATAAAAACGAATATACGAAACATCGTATCGTAGAAAATAGTAGTAGCATTAATATCACCGTCAGTTTCGTTCCCACGCGTTTCTTTCCCTGTTTTGTTTGTTTTTTTTTACATACGGTATCAACAATATTGAAAAAATTCTTAATCGTGCGACCGAGATTAATTTTTTTTGTCGTCGATAAGCTACCTTCGAGCAACAACGTTTCTTCCCCTCGGTTGTAAATATGCTAAACGTTTCAATTCGTATTTATGCGAAAACACATATCCTCTTATCTTTTTCTATTTCCCTCCCAAACCTCGTCAAAACTTTTATTAAAGCTTCACATCCATTTATTGTTGTTGCTTTTTTTTTTCATTCGATGGTTGTTGTTTGGGTTGCACACATCAATTTAATGATCGAAATAAAATATGATCGCGTATAGTACGATAATGGATCTATTATTATTATTATTATTGTTATTATTATTATTATTATTAGGTTGTCAAGTATGAAATAGAGCAAGAAAATGCACGTGATTGAAGTGAATATTTTCTCCATTTCATACTTGACACACCTGAATGCGTTTGAGAAGAAAACAAAAAAAGTACGTAAGCTCTCTCATTCGTGTTTTTTTTTTATTTTTATTTTTATTTTTATTTAATTTATCATCAATAATGTCGTACCGTACTAAGGGACTATATTATAATGATGAAGGTTACAATAAAAAGGATAATAAAGATTACTTTTCTCTATATGGTATTTTTTATATACAAACCTAATTTTTAGGTGTATTATTATTGTTATTATTATTATTATTATTATTATTATTATTAATATTATTATTATTATTATTATTAGATAGACGGAGACGTTTTCTTTTCTTTTCTTCTTGGTTGCTTTTTTCTATCCGCAATTGAGAGAATTTTGTAAGAGAAAAATGGAAAAAGTAAGGAAGAATTATGCGGTGCGAATTAATAAAGCTCGCAATATTTGTCAAATTGTGTGTTTCATTCAAGTTTTTGTTAAAACAAAACTGAATATACGAAGAAAAAAAAATAGAGAAAAAACAAAACAGGAAGAAAAAAAATAACTTCCCTTGCGTTTGCTTAAAACTCCAGCGTTCGTCCTCGTTCTCGTTCTCGTCTTCGTGTACTCACCTCGTATAATTTTTAGAAATAATTTAAACAAAAAACAACGTAACGAAAGACCCGATATAAATGAAAAAAAAAAAACAAAAAGAAGGATTTTTCCGTACGAACACGACCCTTCTTCTATCTAAAATAAAAAGAAACGATTCGAAAAGGAAAACCGAATGTTTGAAATTAACAAACTGCTTCCTTGCTGTTTGTAAAAAATTATATTTCCTTTTTTTTTTTTTAAACCTTCTACGAACAAAATATAACACCGTCCTCTCCCTTCCCAATTTGCAATATAAAAGAGGAAAACTAAAATCAACAATTTTGCCAAATCAAAACTTCCTCGATTATCTTTTATTTCCAACGCGTGATGATCGAAATTCGCAAATAAAAAAAGAAAGCACACGTTTTACAAAAACGAAAGAAAACATCAAATAAAAAGACGGAAAGGAAAAATATCTTAAATGCATTTGGAATGAAAAATAAGGAAAACCTATTACAAAGATTTGCGTGCCACTGTGATTTTGGTTCGTTGGCAAATAAAAATATTGAAAAAGAGGATCAATAAAATTATATAATAAATAATATTCTTATTTAAAAAAAATACACATACACACACACATAACATGTACACACGTGTATATATTTAAACGTAAGTGTATTAAATATACACACACACACACACACACACACACACATCTAATGCGTGTAAACGCAAGAAACAAAAAAATTTTTCCATTCGCATTTGTTGATTTATTTTATTTTTTATTAAACTGTCTCTCCATCCGCTTTATACTCCTTTACTTTGACCTTTTTTCCCATTCTTCTCCAAACTCTTCTTTTTTTCTTTCCCTTAGAGAGAACGCCGTGTAATTTACGAAGAACCTTATTTTAACGATGGACACGTTTAAGAATTCTTTATACAAGAGAACGTTTAATAGTAAGATTTTTCAAAGTTTCATGTCGCGTGTCTCGTGTATGAGTGTTGTTTTTTTAAATGAGTGTTACGATATGTACAAAGTTATATATATATATATATATATGAATACGTGGGTAAATATATATATATAATATATTTCAACGTTCCCGAGGAATCGAGACATCCATATTTAATCGACTCGATTTCTCGTGGTTGAATACGGGGTTGGTGGGGTAGGGGGGCCAGGGGGGAATTAACAATCTAGAAACAAAAATACACGTCGAAGAGTAACACACAGTTTCTTGTGGAATAATTTCGAATAAATATGTCTTTTAGTAAATGAGAAAAAAAACAAATTAAAATAAAATAACAAAGAAAGAGAAGAGTGCAAAAGAAATAAAAAAGAGAGGGAGAGAGATAATTGTGAAACATTCAAAATTGTACTCGTATCTTTTACTCAAAAATTCTAATAGCAAGATTTTAAAAAATGAGTGAGAGTGAGTGACTGAGAGAGGGATGAAATTAGTAAAAAAGAAAATGATAATATGACGATGATAATGCAACAAGAAGATGAAGAAATAAAAATTGGAATGTTGATCGAGGATCCAAGAAATTACTGCATTCTCTTCTCCCCTTTTGTATTGGAACGTTCATCCCTCCTCCTGTTCCACGTTTGACAAAAGAACAATCAGCAAAACGAGGTGGTGCGTGGTGCCTTGGATATTTTTTAGGCCCTTTCCTTTTTTGGCTTTTCATATTAGCGCGCACGTTGTTGTTATTGTTATTATTATTATATTAATATTATCATTATTTGTGCATAAAATGACGCTTATATTAATATTTTTCTTTTAATAATACACGACGATAAGGAAACGAGCGTACGCGATTTAGTTCCCTAACTTCAGCAAGTGGGCGAGAATATATCGATAAGTGTGTTCTGTGTGTGTGTGTGTGTGTATGTGTG
Source organism: Mischocyttarus mexicanus (assembly GCA_023678845.1). Taxonomy (NCBI): domain Eukaryota; kingdom Metazoa; phylum Arthropoda; class Insecta; order Hymenoptera; family Vespidae; genus Mischocyttarus; species Mischocyttarus mexicanus. The sequence continues at coordinate 4,894 of JACGTP010000898.1, forward strand.
TGTTGTATCGATATTATTATTATTCCAATAACCATATTATAATTACTCTTCTCTCAATGGAAATAAATTATCTTATTTTTATGACATTTTTAATATATTTTGTTTTATCTTTCGGACGAGTCATTCTTCCCTTCTTTCTTGTGCTCTGCTGCATTTCTTTTATTAAATTTGTTTTACGAAACGAAAATTATACAATAACAATTATTTTATATTTCTATCTATAGCACTTATTTATTTATTGTATCTTCCGAGCTATCACTCTATTTTAATAATAAAAAAAAACAGAAATTTGTTCAGGTAAACGGCTAATGGAAAATAAATTTGTTAAAAAAAAAAAGACAACCGATAAAAAATTATTATTATTATTATATACTCATTTTCGAAGATTTTAATAAAAGATTTGATGCGATCTCGACTTATATTAAAATTTAAAAAAAGAGGATAAAGAAGATATGTTTTTTGAAAATGTATTTGGGAACAACGTCGTGTAACTTACTCATTTTCTTTTTTCCTTATTCTCGTGTGCTTATATAAATATGACGAAGAATACAGCCACCATCGTTTCCCCCTTTTCTACGCGATAAAATGGTAATGTGAAAAAGTTACGAATCACAATTTGTATTATAATATAATACAATTACAATATACGATCGCAAAAGTAAGAAAAAAAAAAAAATTAAAAATTAAAAACAATCGCACGCACATTTATCGATCGATCGGGGTTCCACTTGTTTTAAATGTTTCTTATATATTTTTTTTTTTAATGATTTTTTGTTTGTTTGTTAAGAAAATTCTTTGTACTTGATCGCGCCAACGCTAAACATTCAACGTATCTCAGGCGGTAAAATTGGACTTTGATATTAACCTTAGGATTTGCTTATAATAACTATAATAATAATAATAATAATTATAATTAACATTAATTAATAATAATAATAATAATAATAATGATAGTAATAATAATAATTAATAATAATTAAAATAATAATTAAAATAATAATTAATGTCCCTCGTATGCGTATACGTGTGTGTGTGTGTGAGGGTATTTAGGGTTGTGTGTACGTCTGTACGGAGCACGAACTATATTATCGAAAGTCTAACAAAGCATTAAATATCTAAAAGTACGCATTTTGTTTCTTCGGATACGTCAAACCTGAAAACTTGGTGTTCTCTCGATAATATAATAATAATATAATATAATAATAATAATAAAAATAATTTTAATAATAATAATAATAATAATTCGATAAAGGTCGATAGAGAAAAATGTTAAATCTTTATAAGTTACCTTCTTCTTTATATATATGTATATATATATATACCTTACTATTATATAAACCTTGTTTAATTAATACGAGTTTTGAGAATATTTCGCATACATATGTATATATACATACATACATAAACATATACACATATATATATATATGTATATATATGTATATGTATGTATACATTTACGCCAGAGGACAACGAGAGAATGAATCATTTTGTTAAAAGTTAAAACTTGGAAGAATAAGAAGAAGGATAAATATATATCATCAATATGATCTTCGTAAATTTACTTTACTTTACTTTTTCCGAATGATTTCATTTCAAAGACATCATAATTATTTCGTTCATACTTTTAAATTACCCCCTCTCTCCCTTTCTCTCAATTTCTCTCTCGATCATTTTCAAAATTGTCTTCTTCTTTTTAATATATTCGTCCTCTCACGTCATTAATCATCGGGCTAACGTCTACGTAAAATCTAAACGGCTATTTACACCAACTTATTCGCCTATATTTAAAGATGAAGAGTGCTGGTAATAAGATGGTTCAGGGGGGGGGGGGGATGGAGAATAGATGAAAGGTTGAATGAATGAATGGATGAATGAGTTTGTTTTGGTGAATGGGAAAGGTGTGTTGGTTAATGGTCGATAATCTGGATAGGATGATTTCTTGGGCAAGTTCAAAAAGGGACAAATCTAAACCCCCCTTTTCTTTTCTTCTTTTTTGTTTGTTTGTTTGTTTGTTTGTTTGTTTAAAAGCTATCCTACAAAGTATTATAATACAAGACACACGCCGTCTAGTTTCGTAGTATCTCAACGGCGATTTACGCGTTATAATTTATATATAACATCTTTGGACTCGATTTATTACACATTTATATATATATATATATTTATATTATATATATATATATATATAGAATATTACTTAGAATCGCTCGAGATATTAAATCATTTATTTTCACTCCATTTCTATCTTCTTTATCTATCTTTTCTTAATTATTTCTCTTTCCCCCTCCCTTTTTCATTTCCCCTTACTTTTCCTACATCATAGATACTCCTTCCTCGAATATGTACCTCCTATGACAATCCGATTACGATGAATGCTTCTTTATTTATTTGCTTGTTTGTTTTTTTTTTCATTTTTTTTCATTTTTTTTTTTTATTTATTCGTCCTACGACTATGAACAAAGGAAAACTAAAGGAAAAGAGTTCAAAGAAAGAGAAAGTAAAAAACCTCCTTTAGGTTTTCCTTCCTAGCGTAATGTCTATTTTCTTACGAGTTTCGTATATCGTTAACTCGATTTTACGCTATTTTAATTATTTAGTTGTTTGTTTCTTCGTTTAAGCGATTTTCGTATTATTCCATGTCTCTCTCACACTCTTTCTCTCTCTCTCATTCTTTCTTTCTTTCTTTCTTTCTTTTTACTTTTATTTATCAGAACCAATGTCCTCGTCAATTTTGTCATTTAATATTATTATTATTATTTTTCTCACTTGTGGAAGACGAGCGCATTGCACTACTACTCACCGAAAGTCACCGCGTCGTGCTTTCGTTTTCTCTTCCTTGTATTATTTTCTTTCCTTTTCTTTCTCATTGCTTCCCCCTTCAACCCCTTCCTTTTTTTTTGTAATTACTTTCTCTTCCTCCATCATTCGATTTATAGTGAGTATAAAAAAAAAAGAAGATAGAAAACAAAAATGAGAAAGAGCAAGTATACACCCTTCCCCCCTCCATCCCACGTATCTTGAGATTCCTCGGTTAATGTATTCACTTCTCACATATTATCATCATCATCATCATTTCGTGTTATACTCGTTGTACCTTCGAACTTGATGTAAATCATCATCATCATCTGTATCTCTCGTTTTAATCGACATATAAAAACGATTGATGGAAGAAGAAGATCTATGAGACACGACAAAGGTATTTTGTAGATTTTAAAGGAAGGATTGTATTTAAAATATCCCTCGCCGGCGTAACGCGAATCCCTTCTCCTTCCCTCCTCCACCAACAGCAGCAACAGGTTTGGTTTTAAGTTACAACATCGATTATCGATTATTATCATCATATCGAGATCCACGAAAAAAACGTAATAATCTGCATTTGAAGGAAAATTAACTATCGGGGAAACACGATGATTTATTTTTGCCGGCCGGCCGGGAGGGGGGAGAATTGATGGTTTTAACGTGTGTGCTCGGTTTTTTGCTTCGTCGATCGTATTTTTACACCGCCGACACTTGGGCGTCCTCGTCATCTGGAACATTTGGAAAATATATTAATGACCGTTTCGATCTATCGAACGTAGTAAAAAAAACGATCGATTTTTAATCGTCGCTGTTATAAAACGTGTTTTAATCATTTTCATTTTTATTTTTCGATTTTATTTTCAAGTCTTTTACGGCGAGACTTTTCTTCTTTTAAATTTCATCAAACGTGATCGAAAAGGTTTCAGATTGACTTCACGGTTTAGAATAAAAATAAGATTTAGATAGAATCGAGACGTTAGAGAGTCGAGAAAGTGGTGATGGTGGGTGGTGGTGGTGGTGATGGTAGTGGTGGTAGGATGATGATAAGACGTGCAAGTTGGGTGCAAGCAAGCGAGCCATGCCGCGGCGTCATCACGCAAGAGGAGAACAAAACGAGACAAAAAGGAGATTATTTTTATTATTATTACTCCTCTTTTTAAGTTCGTTTTATGTAATTTTCTTAATTTATATACAGGATGTATTATTTTTTATCCGGATTAGTGGTAGAACCCTAAAACTAGTAACTGAATTTACATGTAACAAAAATATAATAAAGAATATTATTTCATTTGAGATGCTGTTCTTTTTATGTTCATTAAATCGTATTTGAAAATTCTAAATTAGTGTTAATCATAAAATGAATTGTTATAAAACATTTGTAAACTAAATGTTGTTAATTGAATAATCAAATTTATATCGTACATTTATTTTTGTTCTATCAAAAAATTTCGTTTGATTATTTAAACATACTTTTCATTTTAATTTGATATTATTTAAAACTTGTTAAAAAAAAAAAACTCTTCATAATAATATTCCGTGATATAATAAGTTTTATACTTGAAATAATTATTATCTCACCTAGTTGACTAGATAGATTCGGAAACTGTTATCTGTATTATTAATCAACTGCCGCTGTAACGTCCTTGTTCACTGTTCGACCGATCAAAACTAACTAAACGTTCGAGACATAAATCGTTAGACAAAAAATAACAATCAAAGAGAACAATGTATACTGAAACGTATATAAACAAATTTAAATATTTCTTTCTAACGAATAATTGGAGACAAAGACTTTAACGTATACCCGCCGTCCTTCAATAAATAATAGAAAAATAAATACAATCATTAAATGTACTGTTTAATTAATTATTTGTCAAAAAGAAATTTGAACGAACGATCAACGTTATTATTAATATTTTAATTATTGAATATAAAATCAATAAAAAAAAAGAACTTATACTTTTAATCATGGTTTCTCAAATATATTTCCATTTAGCGATTTTATCCGTGCAAATATTTTCACGATACTGGATAAACTATAATAAAAATTCACAGAAATATAATACTGTACACGTCCAGTATTGCTAAATTAATTTTTAATTAATTTTCAGTTTTGACGTTTCCAGAAATTTGTTAGTTTTAAAATCCATACTTTAAAAAACAACCTCAGACTGTAATCTTGTTCAATGTACGCGTACTTCGAATAATTTTTGTCAAGAATGAAATAGACCAAATTTCAATTCAATTATGTGCATTTTTTGCTCCATTTCATAATTGATAATCTAATAAGAATAATATCAATCCTACTTTGTACTAACTATCCGGAAAAAAGAAAACATCCTGTTTATCAAGAACATTTCGAATTATATCTCGTTGTTAGACAACACTCGCGTGGATGCTGATATTTTATTTTCACGATAAGTTTTATTACGGTAGGCAGCAGAAAATATGCATAATGAAATACGATTTTATTAAAGAAATAATTCATTCGATTTTCGATTAAATGAAAAGAGGGAAAGAGAGATTAGGTGGTGGTGGTGAGTGTGAACGATGCAAGAGGATTGATCAAAAATTTTTTGTGATAAGTATGCATAATAACGAGGATGCTGCTTTTTCGATGGGATGCAATGGTGTTGTGTTGTACGATGCTCACACACACACACACACGCACGCACATATACATAAACATACACACACACGCGCACACAAAAGAAATAATATAACGAATAAACATGAAAAAAAATTAATTAAATATCTCGTTAATAACAACGAGTGGTAAGCAGCAATCTTTTCGTTTTTGACACAATTGAACATTATTGTTTCAGCAAGGAATTATTTACAAACGAAGGAACGGTTAATAATCCGTTCGAATGGTACGACTTTACCACACATATATTAAAACATAATCTTTAGAAAAATTATAGAATATTAAGCTTCGATACGAACGATAATTTATAATAATATTAAATCGATAAGACTCACATTAATTTACTTTGTTTATAAGAATAAAAAAAAATATGTATGACTCTGCTCAATAGTTGATGTAACGAAATGATCTTAAGTGACTATCATAATGATTTTAAACTGAAGAGAGTTCGTGAAACTTAATCGAAGGGTAACCTTGTAAACGAATAAAAACGAGAACAAAAATTTCAAAAGTAAAACAAAACAAAAAAAAGAAGAAATATTAATTATTGCACGAGATGTTTCAAAAATACTTAAAGCGTAAATCCAGGGATGGTTTTAATCGATTAAAATAAAAACGAAGACTTTGTTGTATCTAAATTATAATTATTTTTGTCTTTCAAGTAATTTATATAATTTCAATGACTGCTTGCTTCAATTATTTCAATAGAAAATTAATTAACGAATTGAATATTCAAGAAAAATTTCAATTAAACTACAGGAATAACTACAATTCAAGAGTAAGAAAACTACAATTCATTTTTCAATAAACAAAATTCTCAAATAAATTAATCTTGGTCGTGATTTAAATCCGTTGGATTATTATTTGCAGGAATACTTAAAGTCTTTAAATTTACAACGCACCAATAAACAACATTAAAAAAATTATGTCACCGATATTCGAGACAAGATGCGTTGTTAACCAAAATTAAACAACACTAAACTAGTATTCGTTTTTTATTTTAGCGAACTAAAACCACCACTCTCTGAAGTTATGCTAGCATATTTTAAAACATCCTTTTGTGTACAATTGACGAAGGAAACAATTAATTCACGTCTTACGTAATCTCTAATCTGTACCCTAATTCTCGTATCGTCTCGCAGATGCTTTTTCAAAACTATATAAATAAATAAATAAATAAATAAATAAATGTGTACATCGCACAAATATGCAATAATCATTGTATGAAATTATCAAATACAATCGGCAATCAGACTTGATATCTATCAGACAAGCCCAAAGCATCTATTATCAAAAAAAAAAAAAATTAAACTACGAAACAAACTACGAGTTTAATCAAAAGTTCTTCCATCATCGTCAAGGACGAGAACTGACAGATAAATTACAACGCTATTTTCTCCATTGACCCTGTATCCTTCTCAGTATTTCCAAAGTTACCCTTCCGTTCTAAATGGCTCGGGAAAATGTCTCGTCTCTGAGTAAGAATGTCGAAAACTATGTCACGAGTAAGATGGAATAAAAGGGGCGAGGGGCGAGAGAGGAAGGGTTGTGGTTAGAAAGAAAAAAGATAGAATTGTTTGGTGATGAAGATCGGTACTTGAAAAGAATCGATCGTAGTATGTAGAGAAAACTTAAGAGAGAGAGAGAGAGAGAGAATGAGAGAGAAAAAGATAGAAAAAAAGAGAAAGAAAGAGAAAGAAAGAGAAAGAGAGAGAATGAAAGTGAGAGTGAAAGAGACAGATAGAGAACGAATATACGCGTTTACGCGTACATTCAAATAATACACGTATACTTACATGTATATATATATAATATATATACGCACATATCTTTGAATAAATTAAGTTTCAATTCCTAGGATGAGAGAAAGTAGGAAAATAAAAATGATAGATTACGTTGTAAAAACGTCATTCACGTAAACGCATACACCAAACACGTGTACGCGTAATACGTGTGTTTTATACACTCGAGTAAAAGTGGAAAACGTAATCGAGTTTGTTTCGCGTAGATAGAAAAAGACCCGGTTCTGTTTTCGTTTTAATTATTATTACATATATGTATATGTATGTATATGTATATATGTAATAATATATATATAAGAGAGCTGCGCGAAAGAAGAGGGTGTTGCGAAGAGAGTATTCGATTGTGTGTGTTGGTAGTACCATCTTCGTGATCTGTCCTATAAGTGACTCCTTCGTGGCTGTGAGCACGACCAAGCCTGTGTAATCTTGCCATTTGTGCAGCAACTTTGTATGCAGGTGGTTGACGGCACTGATTACCACCCCCCATGCCAGCCAGCCCGGCGGCTGCTCTCATCGATGCAACATTCGACGTCATCCCCGTCATTGCTGATGTTAGGTTCGTCATAATGGTCGTTGTCCCTGCACTTGGTGGGCCCTGGACTCCGGTCAAACCAGAACCTGAAAACCCTCGACTTTCTTTCTCTCGATTCTCACCACCAACAAAGAAGAAACAACAACAACAACAATAACGCAAAAAAAACCTACGAACTCCCTATATTCCCTTTTATATATATATTTTTTTTTATTCTATTCTCCATTAGTATATCTCCAGCAAAATTCCAAAATTCCAAAACGATTAAGAAGAAATAATAGACCCCTTTTATTTTCGGAAGATGTCGAATCGTCGAACAAATCCGCAATCCCACCCCCCCTCAGGGATTCCTCGATCCGTCTAGCGAGTTTCTTCTTGCAAAACGATTATTAAATTTATTTTATAAATTTTGTTATTACACGAAAATTAAAAATTGATAAACAAACAAATATGTTTAATATTTATTGCGTCAATCGTTGAAACATTTCTTCTCAAATATTTAACCGAAACGAATAGAATAGTCCCTTTTTAATTACTTCTACATGATTAATAATAATAATTATTATTATTAATAATATTATAAAAATCATCGCAAGAGAATCACGCTTATAACTCGGGATCGAAATAGGGAATAAGCGTGGGGGTTAATTAAACCACCAACGCCTCGTCACACGATTCCACCGTTGTGTCCGATCAACGAGAAAGAGAAAGAGAAAAAGAGAGAGAGAGACAGAGAAAAGGAGAAAGAGAGTGTGAGTGAGAAAGAGAAAGACAGAGAGAAAGATATATAGAAGAAAGAAAAAAAAAATAAAATAGTGACAATAAAACGAGGAAGGATAAGACCACACCCAACGCGTCTACGGAAAAAAACCGTTCTCCACGTGATTAGTAGTAGTAACCCTGAAAATATAAGGCCTTCGTATTCCGTTAGGATAAACCGAAGAGATAAAGAAGAAGAACATGCTGCACGCATAGGTAAACACAGTTAAATATACCGCGAATCATCCAACAACGTTACACATTCTTCTAAAACTAGAAACAGCACGCAAGCAACATATAAGCACGCACAAGCATCCTTACTACTACTACTACACTACTACATCATATATACACACACGTAAAAAAGCAATGCAAATGCATTAATTACATTCCTAGGTTTTACTACGAAATTGTATCATACAAGTATTAATTAATTTGTTATACCAAGGGACTATCGTACAAAATAATCTCTTATTTTTCTATATAACAACATAGGTGTATCGTAAATATCACTCATTATAATGCAACAAGAAAAACGATTCTTTGGAAGAAAGAAAAACACATCCCTTTTAATATTAGGTGTTGGAATTAATTCGTAGTATTTTTGAGAGACAAATAACGATTTATTTTCATTGGAAATATTGGGAGTATAAATTAATTCGGTCAATTTTTTTGTGATCAAAGATGCATTTATTTCAGAACAAATTGAATGAACATATTAATCAAAGTATTGTTTATCTTTTGAAAACGAAAATTATGAAAATATTGTTCATAGCTTGAAGAGCAATAAAAGCTGATTTACGATAAATTTGTTTCCGAATGTAAAAACAGAACATACTGTAAATACCCACGTCATCTTTCGTAAAACCCTACGAATTAATTCCAACGTTTAATACTTCGTTTATGATAATTATGATAATGATCAATAGTACTCGTTAAAAATTCTATCTTTGTGTGAACAGAAAAAAACAGATTTTATTTATTTTATTTACGTTAGAGAACTGACATTCTTGTTGCGATCATTCGAGCGATTTTATTTGACATGAAATATACATGGTATTGAAAAGAAAATGAGAAAGAGAGAAAGAGAAAGATAGAAAGAGTGAGAGAGAGAGAAAGAGAGAGAGATAAATATAGAAAGAAAGAGAAGAATTTTGAGAGTAAAAGATAAGCGATAGTAGCAGTGACTGAGAAGAGAGTTAGCAGGTAGACGCAGCAAACTCACCTTGAGGGGGTTGGGGTTCGTGATGGTGATGATCGTGATAATGTTGGTGATGATGATGATTGTGGTTGTGATTCTGGTTGTGGTTGGCAGGAAGCGGAGGTAACACTGCTACAGCGTGAGGAAACGGTGGAGCACCACCTCTCATAATTGACCCTGCACCATACACAGAGGCCACATACGATATTTTTTTTTCTTTCTTTTTTTATTTTTTTTTTCTATTTTAATTTTATTTCCAAAGATTTATTTTATTTTATTTTTCTTATCTTTTCTTTCCTCTCTTTCTCTTCAAAAATGACAAATCTCTTTATTTGTTCCTCTCTGGGGATATTTTGTGATATTTACACAAGTGGTATTTTATATTTACAGTAGTAGATATTTACACAAGTAGGATGAGGGAAGCATGAAACATTTTTTGAAAGTAAGGAAATATAACAAAGAAATTATTAGATTGTCAAATACGAAATCGAGCAAATTTCAATTCAATTATGTGCATTTTTGTTTTGCTCCATTTTATACTTAACAACCTAATAAAACAACCGTGTTCTTTGTTTTGTATCATTTACCCGAATGAAAATAACGATACGTGTAATATGTTACATAAAATATATGATTATTTTCTTGTCGAATGCATTTTTGATATACAAAAAGCTTTAAATGTTTGTGATATTATATTGGCGATTAAAATCGAAATAATAATAATATTAAAGCTGAGAAGCAACGATTTTACGATAAGCGATGAAAAATGTTCGATAAATATTATCGTTAATAAATAAATGCGAGAATGTACAAGCTCTGCACGGTTATTCTTTTTTATTTCTATTTTTTTTTTTATTCTTCTACCGACAATTATTAAGCAATTAAACAATTTTTGAGAATAAACTGTACGATAATTAAATGTTCCCCAAATATCATCAAATTTACAAGCATAGTATTTCTATAATTAAATATTTTAAATTGTTCTATTTTTCAAATTTCTTTTTTTGAAAATTGATTCAAAAAGCAGAAAAACAGAATTGTTGAGAACAATTCGAAAGCATGCTTTTAGAGAGAGAAAAAAAATATATATATATACAAGAGTTACTTTTAATTTCTTTATAAATCGAAACTTGTAAGTTTGATGATAAAAGACTTGATAAAAAATAAAAAATAAAAAAAATACATTTTGTACAGAAATATATAATACACATGTTAGACGATCGACTTTTTCACGAAGGTGATTTGAATGAAGATGATGAACGGCCATGGGACATACGTTTTCTTCGAAATCAAAGCTCGGTTCGGATAATTTCATCAAATTCGACGAATAAAAGATTTCGTTAAAACAAGAGGGAAATATTTTTCGACAATGGAATAACAACGAGAATACATTTATTTTAAAGCTATTGAAATTAAATAAAGAATAACTTTTTTCTATGAAAAGAAAAAAAAGAAATCATTCGCGTTTATTCGACTGATACACGTGTCAGCACGACGTACAACAACGAATTAAACCAGTTTTAATTAAACGCGAGATAAAAATAATACTCTAACGTGAGAATACAAATATTTTTTTAAAAAA